>JZKD02S1448818.1:0-10972 GCA_000966675.3 Picea glauca
TTGGGCAATGCGGCGATGAATAAAATTATGGGTGCTTCCACTATCAACTAGAATGATGACCTTTCGATGCTTGATGTAATCAATTAACTTGAGGGTTTAGGGAGTGGAAAAACCAGTGAGAGCATTGAGGGAAATGACGGGTTCTACTTCAGGAGGGTCTGAGGGAGGGATTACATCAGTGATTTCAGGTGACTCAGACACAAGGGGAGTTTCAACATCCTCTTCTGAAATGTCCTCAAAGATGGCCATAAAAAGATTTTGTTCCTTACACTTGTGGCCTAGTCAATTTTTGGATTTTTAGTGGGGCGGAGGGAGTAGTGGGAGTGACGGGTTTAGGGAGAGGGATAAAGGAGGGTTTTCGGTTTTGAGATGATACCAACTGTTGTTCTTCTTTAGATATTTTAGTAGCCTCCACCCAAGTCGAGGGTCGAGCCATGAGGACATCGACCTGAATCTCCTCCTTGAGGACACTAATAAAACACTCTCGAAATAAAGCATCAGTCATGCCCTCTAATCGAAAAGCCAGGCATTCAAAGGCAGCTATGAAGTCTTCTATTATTCCAGATTTCTTTAACTTTTTCAAATGGCCCAAATGGTTGGTGTCCATGTCAAAGTGTTCATAAAGCTCAGTCACAAATTGGGTCCAAGCAATATACCCTTGACGGGAAGTTTTTCTCCATTGTCGCCATTGCCAACGTTATTGATCTAGATGGAGAAAACCATACCGGACTTTGGCCAAGTCATCGGTAATGCCATATAAAGAGAAATAATGTTCCATTTGGGTTACCCAACCAGTGGGGTCCGAGCCATCAAATTTGGTCACGTCCACCCGCGGAAGGCGTATGNCCTGCCAAAATCGACATTATTTCCCAAATTAAGATCCCTAGTTCACAAAAGGAAATCAGAAGTTTCTTAGGGCATGTCGGCTACTATAGGAGGTTTATTCAAAATTTTACAAACCCAAATGCCCCCCTTTCCAAACTACTAACGAAATATGTTGAATTATGTTGGGATGAGCAATGCCAAATCTCCTTTGAAATCTTAAAAATAAAACTTTCAAGTGCTACTGCTTTGAGAGGTCCAAACTGATCTCTTCCTTTCCATATCTGTACATATGCCTCAGATACCTCTTTGGGAGCTGTATTAGGACAAAGGGAAGGGCAGATTCCTTATGCTATATACTTTGTTAGTAAGAACCTCTCACCTACTAAAGCAAACTATACTATCACAGAGAAATAATTTTTATCAGTAGTACATGCCATCAACAAGTTTAGACACTATATAACAGGATATGAAGTTTTTGTGCACAGTGAACACTCAGCTATTAGATTTCTAATGAATAAACCTGTTACAAATGCTAGAGTAACTAGATGGTTGTTATTACTACAAGAATTTAATATCACTATCATAGATAGGCTTGGAAGAGATAACTTGGTTGCTGATTTCCTGTCTAGGCTTATCCATACAGGTGACAGTACTCCAATAGATGATGATTTTCCAAATGAGAATTTATTTGCCATTTCTATTTTCACCCCTTGGTATGTAGACGTAGCCAAATATTTGGTAACCGGCAAGCTGCCTCAAGGTATGACATCCAGAGAAAAATAGAGAATCATTCAGCTAAGTTCCAATTATATGTGGCATGAGGATACCCTATACTGAATGAGACTTGATTTGGTAATCAAAAGATGTGTCCGGGAAGATGAAATGCATGATATCTTTAGAGCCTGCCATGATGGCCCATGTGGAGGCCACTTTGCTGACAAAAGGACAACTTACAAAATCCTACAATATGGCTATTATTGGCCGACCATTTTTAAAGATGCAAAGAAATATGTGGCCAGCTGCGATGATTGCCAAAGAATGGTAAAACCTACATCAGTCGATGAAATTCCACTCCAAGCCCAAGTAGTAATCGAACCCTTTGAAAAATGGGCCTTATATTTTTTAGGACCTATCAATCCTATGTCCCGCAGAAAAAAGTACATATTAGTTTGCACAGACTATGTAACAAAATGGGTAGAAGCCAAGGCCTTGTATTCAACTAATGAAAAATTTGTTGTAGACTTTCTCTTTGAGGAAATTTTCACTAGTTTCGAGGTACCTCGGGAAATAGTCACTGACCAAGGGATACAATTCACCTCAAATTTGGCCAATGCTCTTACCGAACAATACAAGATCAGACACAGAAAGTCTTCGCCCTATCACCCCCAAGCTAATGGCAAAGAGGAATCGACCAACAAAGTGATAGAGGTCATCCTCACTAAGACTGTTCAACTACATCACAAAGACTGGGTTGATAGGTTGCCTAAGGCCTTGTGGGCCTATAGGATAGCCTAGAGAAATACAACAGGCCATACACCTTATGAGTTGGTGTATGGGAAGTAGGTACTACTGCCCATAGAGTTTCAGGTAAAGACCTTCAGAACTACCATGCAATTAGGAATGGACCTGAATGAAGCTAAAAAAYAGAGRCTATTACAATTGAACGAGCTTGATGAGATAAGACAGGATTMTCTACAAAGAACCACCTTGATACAAGAACAAAGGACCAAATGGCACGACAAGTAMATTAAAAAGAAGTCCTTCCAGCCAGGTGATTGGGCCCTCCTATATGATATCAGATTCAAAAATTTTAAAGGMAAATTGTCTACTAGATGGATRGGGCCCTATGAGGTTGATACAGTCTATGAMAATGGTGCAGTAAGGATAAAGACTATTGATGAAAATCAGACTTCCCTTGTTGTAAATGGACATCGACTGAAGGTTTATCACAAACCTCTATCAAAGGAGGATTTTGTCAAAATTGTTCTTCAAACTTCTGAAATGCAACTGGTAAGCAAGAGGGTTTCCCCTCCTACTGACCTACCATAGTAAGTTCAAATTGTATAAATTCATTTTTTGTACATAGGTGTGTCATGATATGAATTTTTTCTTTATTTTTAACTAACAAAGGCAAAAGAAAAATTGGTGGTGTTCCCATGTAGATAAACAAATAAGGAGGACAGCTACCAGAGAGAGTCTTCTTTAGGTTTTTTAGACTCTTTAAAATTGAAAATACCAGCAAGTAGGAACTGGCTTGGGCTCGATAAAAATCCATGGGACAGTATAGAGAGTCTTCTTTAAGTTTTTCAGACTCTTTAAAATTGAAAATACCGGCGAGCAGGAACTGGACCAGGCTCGATAAAAATCCATGGGACAATATAGAAAGTTTCCTTTAAGTTTTTCAGACTCTATAAAATTGAAAATACTGACGAGCATTAACTAATCTTGGCTCGATAAAAATCCACATAAAAGTAGTAGTTAGGATTATTATTGTATTGTAATAAAAGAGGAAATTCCAGCAAAAGTGTGGTCACCTTGGTTCCAGAAGAAAAGGAGTTATGTCATCTCAGTTACTAGTCATTACAGAGTACCCTCCTATTACAAAGATTTCCTGCATTATTCCTCTATAAACTTTGGCAACTACATGGTTTTTCAAATTAATTTTACCACAAAACACCAGCTATTCCTATAAATCACTATCACCAGAATCAATGTCAAGATTTTTAAGCTCTAGAAAAAAGTTCATTTTTGTGCTTATCTTGCATCAATGATCACCTCTATGTACGAAGGGCCACCCCTGTGCCAAATCATCTCATTGTGCCTATCCGGTATTGGATCCTATCTAGCATAAAAGAAGGGACCCTGCGCTATTCCAATACGAATTACCAATTTTACACACAGGTGATCCGACACTCAGGTAATCCGGTACTCAGGTGATCCCGTACCAACTACAAATTTTACACACAAGTGATCCGACACTCAAGTAATCTGGTACCTAGGTGATCTCGTACCAACTACAAATTTTACACACAGGTGATCCAGCACTCAGGTAATACGGTACTCAAGTGATCTCATACCAACTACAAATTCTACACACAGGTGATCCGGTACTAGTAAGAATATGAAGGGTAACTTTCATCATGTTTCCAAGTCACTGTCCAATTATTAGTGCGAGGACATACATATTCAACAATTTTTTTCATATTATTTAAAGGAATTAGACTAAATATGCATTTAGAACATCTGATTGCTCTTGTATCATGATGTACCCCTTTTTTGTCACGAATCTTTGTATAAATATTAGACCTCACCTCCGTGAGGAGGAAGTGTCCTACAAAATATCAAGAGCGCAAAACCACGATGTCTTTTATCGGCTCAAACTCATACACCCTCTGTCTATCCGATAAATAAACCCCATGATTTGTTTTCGTACTATTTGAGATGACACATACCATGAATCACAGCATATCGAGTAATGATCCCAGTCGATTTCATATACACGAGTCCCGATCATAACGACCACATCCTTTCGTGAATATCGTCCGACACAAAGCTTCCCACGAATCTGGAAACTGTTAGTAGATCTGACCTACCTCACCATATCATCATGAGTATTGACATGACCATTGTAATTTACACTTCCATTCATAAACGCTCCTCTGGATGGCTCCGCCATCCAGATGAGAATTATTTACCATTGTTGTCACACCATCTATAGACACCCTATGCCTTCATATCCCTTATATGTTTCTCCCAACTGATACTCTATCATCTGGTACTCAATCCTCGACCCTATGTTCGTGCTTTATCCACCCAAGAGAATTGTTTAAGATAGCATGGGGGTCGACAGGAATGATCCCGTATTTCAAATATACAGAGAAACAACAGAATATCAAGCTTGTAAGAAAAAATATGAACAGGCAGGGTGGGTGCCATTCTTGGAGAAATTTAAAGGCCATCATGAGGGAATTTCTCTCATCTTTGCACAGATATATGATGGAGAAAATGTGCATCTTGGGGATGTGAAGTTAACAATTACATAGGCCAATATAGAAGAAGTTACAGGTCTCCCAGTGGCTGGAGAAAAATACTTCAAGAGAGTGATCATTGACAAAAATATCTATCAACAATTCCTCAAGACAGAACATCACAACCCCGATTGAACCAAGGGCATCCCTCGAAGATACATCAAAGAAGAATAATGGACAATGATTATAAGTCTACAGAAATTCCTCACCTGCGAGGGAAGGTATGTCGTGACCTTCATTTATCATTTAAATCTTTTATCACATTTTGAGGGAGGACCACAGATTAATTTTCCCCACTTTTTATGGATGAGTTTAAAGAAAATGGCAAGAGGGGTGAGGTCAGTTTCTAAGAAACCTGAGACTAGCCTTCATCATCATGATTTAATCAAACTTCTAGTTGTACATGCTTTAAAAACACAAGGGGGTAGCTGGAAGCAGTTACTCCAACAGAGTTTCGCTCAAGAAAAATCCAAGTCGGTCGAGACACAGGAGGCAGGGACACACAGTGAAGGCTCAAGCAGAAAAACAAAGAAAGACAAAAAAATGACATCAGGAGGTAAAGACGACACTGCTATGCCCAACTCATCTCAGCCCATTGAGAAATCAGTGACAGAAAAGTCTGTCGTAGGGGAACTTGTTATATCAAGAAAGAAGACAACCACTCAATTCCATAGAGTAAGTCCTACTTCGGTTCAAAGGGGTAAAAGATGAAAAGAGGGCTCAGAACCAGGTGGTCAATCAGATAGCATTCCTGAAACAATTGTGGAAATGTCATCAGAACCAGCCAGTCAAATAGAGAAGACCCTTGACTTCCATTTACAAAGAAAGAAAAAGTATGCACCAACTAAAGCGTCTAGCTCGGTCCTGCGCCCAAAAGACCAACAGTCACAGAATAAGAAACAAAAGAAGGAGGATATAGATCAACAGGAGATTTTATTAGAACCAACTGTAAAACCCCCTCCGAAATCCTCTAAAGAATTGAAAAGTATTTCTGAAGTTACTCGGCCTTCCCAAAATTCAGTTGGTGAACTAAAGGAGACCGCTAAGGTGACAAGTAAAAATAAAAAGAAACTAGAAGGAAAGGAGGCACAAGTTACAGAGCCCATGCCTCAATCTTCTAGGATAGGAATATTGGTTTTCCAACAGAATCAAACCCCAGAATTTACAATTCAAGCCCGCAAGATAAAAGTCAAGTCAACATAGGAGGAACAGGTGTCTAGGCCTGCCCCTTTCAGTAAATCTAAGAAAATGAAATTGTTTAAAGGAAATCCTACCCCTATCAACAAGTCTAAGAAATCCTCGCCACCCATATGCAGGACCACCAGAAGTATGCCCAAACAGGCGACAACTCTAAACATACCTTCTCCTCAAAGAGAATCTATGGATGTTCCAAGTTCTCCAGAAAAAGAGAGTGGTTGGGGAGCTGCCATGAGAGAAACAAAAGGACTGGTAACAATAAGTGAGATGGAAGGGTTGGTAATAGAGAATTTGATGGATTTGAGGAAAGGAAAAGAAGCTCGAGAGGTGGTAACTCAGGAAGCACTTACACCGAGTCCAGGCAAGTCCCTGGGCAGACGAAAGATGATAATAAAGGCTCTGAGGAGTCTGAGGAAGGAAAAATTGTCTCGAGAGATGGTGGCCAAGAAAGTACTCACACAAAGCCCAGACAAGTCCTTGAATGAACAAACATTATTAATAGAAATTGAGAGATTGAAGCAAGAAATTGAAGAATACAAAATATTGGATAGGCATATCAAGGCAGAGAATGCAGAATTGAAAGAGCAACATGCAGAGGTCTCTACCAAACTTAACAAATTCTTTCTATTGATCCATTACACTAGGGTGATCAAGAAGGAATTGAAGAGTGAATCTTCTGGTGTTAACATCTTGCAATCTGAGGAATGACAGAGGAGGGTCCAATTGTGCAGAAAGTTTTTGGGTATCAGTTTTTGATAACGTTGCATGAGGACATGCAACATNAATGGTGCAGTAAGGATAAAGACTATTGATGAAAATCAGACTTCCCTTGTTGTAAATGGACATCGACTGAAGGTTTATCACAAACCTCTATCAAAGGAGGATTTTGTCAAAATTGTTCTTCAAACTTCTGAAATGCAACTGGTAAGCAAGAGGGTTTCCCCTCCTACTGACCTACCATAGTAAGTTCAAATTGTATAAATTCATTTTTTGTACATAGGTGTGTCATGATATGAATTTTTTCTTTATTTTTAACTAACAAAGGCAAAAGAAAAATTGGTGGTGTTCCCATGTAGATAAACAAATAAGGAGGACAGCTACCAGAGAGAGTCTTCTTTAGGTTTTTTAGACTCTTTAAAATTGAAAATACCAGCAAGTAGGAACTGGCTTGGGCTCGATAAAAATCCATGGGACAGTATAGAGAGTCTTCTTTAAGTTTTTCAGACTCTTTAAAATTGAAAATACCGGCGAGCAGGAACTGGACCAGGCTCGATAAAAATCCATGGGACAATATAGAAAGTTTCCTTTAAGTTTTTCAGACTCTATAAAATTGAAAATACTGACGAGCATTAACTAATCTTGGCTCGATAAAAATCCACATAAAAGTAGTAGTTAGGATTATTATTGTATTGTAATAAAAGAGGAAATTCCAGCAAAAGTGTGGTCACCTTGGTTCCAGAAGAAAAGGAGTTATGTCATCTCAGTTACTAGTCATTACAGAGTACCCTCCTATTACAAAGATTTCCTGCATTATTCCTCTATAAACTTTGGCAACTACATGGTTTTTCAAATTAATTTTACCACAAAACACCAGCTATTCCTATAAATCACTATCACCAGAATCAATGTCAAGATTTTTAAGCTCTAGAAAAAAGTTCATTTTTGTGCTTATCTTGCATCAATGATCACCTCTATGTACGAAGGGCCACCCCTGTGCCAAATCATCTCATTGTGCCTATCCGGTATTGGATCCTATCTAGCATAAAAGAAGGGACCCTGCGCTATTCCAATACGAATTACCAATTTTACACACAGGTGATCCGACACTCAGGTAATCCGGTACTCAGGTGATCCCGTACCAACTACAAATTTTACACACAAGTGATCCGACACTCAAGTAATCTGGTACCTAGGTGATCTCGTACCAACTACAAATTTTACACACAGGTGATCCAGCACTCAGGTAATACGGTACTCAAGTGATCTCATACCAACTACAAATTCTACACACAGGTGATCCGGTACTAGTAAGAATATGAAGGGTAACTTTCATCATGTTTCCAAGTCACTGTCCAATTATTAGTGCGAGGACATACATATTCAACAATTTTTTTCATATTATTTAAAGGAATTAGACTAAATATGCATTTAGAACATCTGATTGCTCTTGTATCATGATGTACCCCTTTTTTGTCACGAATCTTTGTATAAATATTAGACCTCACCTTCGTGAGGAGGAAGTGTCCTACAAAATATCAAGAGCGCAAAACCACGATGTCTTTTATCGGCTCAAACTTATACACCCCTCTGTCTATCCGATAAATAAACCCCATGATTTGTTTTCGTACTATATGAGATGACACATACCATGAATCACAGCATATCGAGTAATGATCCCAGCCGATTTCATATACACGAGTCCTGATCATAACGACCACATCCTTTCGTGAATATCGTCCGACACAAAGATTCCCACGAATCTGGAAACTGTTAGTAGATCCGACCTACCTCACCATATCATCATGAGTATCGACATGACCATTGTAATTTACACTTCCATTCATAAACGCTCCTCTGGATGGCTCCGCCATCCAGATGAGAATTATTTACCATTGTTGTCACACCATCTATGGACACCCTATGCCTTCATATCCCTTATATGTTTCTCCCAACCGATACTCTATCATCTGGTACTCAATCCTTGACCCTATGTCCGTGCTTTATCCACCCAAGAGAATTGTTTAAGATAGCATGGGGGTCGACAGGAATGATCCCGTATTTCAAATATACAGAGAAACAACAGAATATCAGGCTTGTAAGAAAAAATATGAACAGGCAGGGTGGGTGCCATTCTTGGAGAAATTTAAAGGCCATCATGAGGGAATTTCTCTCATCTTTGCACAGACATATGATGGATAAAATGTGCATCTTGGGGATGTGAAGTTAACAATTACATAGGCCAATATAGAAGAAGTTACAGGTCTCCCAGTGGCTGGAGAAAAATACTTCAAGAGAGTGATCATTGACAAAAAGATCTGTCAACAATTCCTCAAGACAGAACATCACAACCCCGATTGAACCAAGGGCATCCCTCAAAGATACATCAAAGAAGAATAATGGACAATGATTATAAGTCTACAGAAATTCCTCACCTGCGAGGGAAGGTATGTCGTGACCTTCATTTATCATTTAAATCTTTTATCACATTTTGAGGGAGGACCACAGATTAATTTTCCCCACTTTTTATGGATGAGTTTAAAGAAAATGGCAAGAGGGGTGAGGTCAGTTTCTAAGAAACCTGAGACTAGCCTTCATCATCATGATTTAATCAAACTTCTAGTTGTACATGCTTTAAAAACACAAGGGGGTAGCTGGAAGCAGTTACTCCAACAGAGTTTCGCTCAAGAAAAATCCAAGTCGGTCGAGACACAGGAGGCAGGGACACACAGTGAAGGCTCAAGCAGAAAAACAAAGAAAGACAAAAAAATGACATCAGGAGGTAAAGACGACACTGCTATGCCCAACTCATCTCAGCCCATTGAGAAATCAGTGACAGAAAAGTCTGTCGTAGGGGAACTTGTTATATCAAGAAAGAAGACAACCACTCAATTCCATAGAGTAAGTCCTACTTCGGTTCAAAGGGGTAAAAGATGAAAAGAGGGCTCAGAACCAGGTGGTCAATCAGATAGCATTCCTGAAACAATTGTGGAAATGTCATCAGAACCAGCCAGTCAAATAGAGAAGACCCTTGACTTCCATTTACAAAGAAAGAAAAAGTATGCACCAACTAAAGCGTCTAGCTCGGTCCTGCGCCCAAAAGACCAACAGTCACAGAATAAGAAACAAAAGAAGGAGGATATAGATCAACAGGAGATTTTATTAGAACCAACTGTAAAACCCCCTCCGAAATCCTCTAAAGAATTGAAAAGTATTTCTGAAGTTACTCGGCCTTCCCAAAATTCAGTTGGTGAACTAAAGGAGACCGCTAAGGTGACAAGTAAAAATAAAAAGAAACTAGAAGGAAAGGAGGCACAAGTTACAGAGCCCATGCCTCAATCTTCTAGGATAGGAATATTGGTTTTCCAACAGAATCAAACCCCAGAATTTACAATTCAAGCCCGCAAGATAAAAGTCAAGTCAACATAGGAGGAACAGGTGTCTAGGCCTGCCCCTTTCAGTAAATCTAAGAAAATGAAATTGTTTAAAGGAAATCCTACCCCTATCAACAAGTCTAAGAAATCCTCGCCACCCATATGCAGGACCACCAGAAGTATGCCCAAACAGGCGACAACTCTAAACATACCTTCTCCTCAAAGAGAATCTATGGATGTTCCAAGTTCTCCAGAAAAAGAGAGTGGTTGGGGAGCTGCCATGAGAGAAACAAAAGGACTGGTAACAATAAGTGAGATGGAAGGGTTGGTAATAGAGAATTTGATGGATTTGAGGAAAGGAAAAGAAGCTCGAGAGGTGGTAACTCAGGAAGCACTTACACCGAGTCCAGGCAAGTCCCTGGGCAGACGAAAGATGATAATAAAGGCTCTGAGGAGTCTGAGGAAGGAAAAATTGTCTCGAGAGATGGTGGCCAAGAAAGTACTCACACAAAGCCCAGACAAGTCCTTGAATGAACAAACATTATTAATAGAAATTGAGAGATTGAAGCAAGAAATTGAAGAATACAAAATATTGGATAGGCATATCAAGGCAGAGAATGCAGAATTGAAAGAGCAACATGCAGAGGTCTCTACCAAACTTAACAAATTCTTTCTATTGATCCATTACACTAGGGTGATCAAGAAGGAATTGAAGAGTGAATCTTCTGGTGTTAACATCTTGCAATCTGAGGAATGACAGAGGAGGGTCCAATTGTGCAGAAAGTTTTTGGGTATCAGTTTTTGATAACGTTGCATGAGGACATGCAACAT
>JZKD02S1448829.1:0-10972 GCA_000966675.3 Picea glauca
TTTTGGGAAAATTGTCTTGTAAACTATTGTAACTTCATTGTCAATCTAGACCATTCGGTATAAGGTTGCAAATCTGATGGTAGAAGTTGTGTTAGGTTTTTTTTCCCTATGAGACAACCCTATTTTATAATGAACTATATTGTGGCTATGTATGCGAGTGAATATTTTCATTATGAGAGAGGATACTATGAGAAAAAGAAGAGGAATTTACAGCGAGTGTGTTGTATGTTGTATCCCTTCATTTTGTTGGATAATAATAAAGGAAGGACCTAAAAATTTCTCTGGTGAACATAGCCCACACTGGGTGAACCACGTATATTTGTGTCTCTATTGTATTGTGTTAACTTTGTGTTTTATTTATGCATCTATTTTTATTTTATAGTTCTGTGATACTTTTTTTCTAACAACTGGTATCAGAGCGAATGGTAACTTGCAAGAAAAGAGGGTTCCTGGTTCAAGTGGGAGTAATGGCAGAAGATGGAAAGTTTAGGGTCGATAAATTTAATGTCCAAAACTTCTAGTTATGGAAGATGCAGATGGAATATTATTTATATCAAAAGTATCTTTACCTACCATTGGGCGGAAAAGAAAAACAACCAGCGAGTATGAAGGACGAAGAATGGAAGGTTTTTGACAGAAAGGCACTAGGAACGATACAGTTGTGCTTGGAAGCATTGGTGGATTTCAATATTTCAAAAGAAAATACAATGAAGGATTTGATGGAGGTATTGGATAAACTATATGAAAATCCCTCGACTTCCAACAAGGTATTTCTAATGAAGCATTTATTTAATATGAAGATGTCATAAGGTGGGTATGTTTCCGACCATTTAAATGAATTCTATATGGTTACTAATCAACTAAGTTTTGTAGGAGTGAAATTTGAGGAAGAGTTTAGGGATATTCTAATCTTGTTCTCATTGCTAGAAATATGGAATGGCTTGGTCATGGATGTAAGTAACTCTGTCTTTGGTTCAAACACCTTGAAATTTGATGATGTTGCTGGTGTTATCCTTAGCGAGGAAATGCGATGGAAAATCATAGGTGAGACATCAGATAATGCGTTCACCATGGAGAACATGGGAAGACAAAAGGAAAGAGGAAAGAGCTCAGGGAAGCATGGGAATTCTAATAAGGGAAGATCCAAATCCAAATTATGAATGATAGAATGTTGGAATTGTGGGAAGAAAAGACATATGAAGAAATATTGTAGAGCTCCAAAGAAACAAAGAGATAGACAACACAAGAAAAACCAGGAAGTAAATGTAATAGGTGATGTGTTACAAGATGATTTTATTCTTTCTTTAGGTAATATTACTAAATATTGGGTAATAGATTCAGGGGCTTCATTTCATGCCACACCCCATAGGAAATATTTCCAAGATTATGTTCAAGGTGATTTCAGACAGGTTTATTTGGGTGATGATGAACCATGTCAAATTATTGGAATGGGTAAGGTATAAATAAAAAAAAAGAATGGA
Source organism: Picea glauca (assembly GCA_000966675.3). Taxonomy (NCBI): domain Eukaryota; kingdom Viridiplantae; phylum Streptophyta; class Pinopsida; order Pinales; family Pinaceae; genus Picea; species Picea glauca. The sequence goes on from JZKD02S1448829.1 coordinate 1,482, forward strand.
AACCAATGGTTGTTGAAAGAGGTGAGACATATACCATATCTGAGAAGAAATCTAATTTCAACAAGACAATTGGTAAGTGAAGGATGTATATCTACATTTACATATAAGACATGGAAAGTCACTAAATGATCACTAGTAATGGAAAAATTAGAGAAGGTAAGTACATTGTATTTATGTACTAGTAATGATGAATCTTCTATCTCTTTAGATTCTACATGAGTGGATACAACACTGTGGCATCATAGGCCCAATTGGACACATGAGTGAGAAAGGGATGGAAATATTTCACAAAATGAATTTGTTTCCATATCTTAAACAAATTAATTTCGATTTCTGTGAGCACTGTGTTTATGGAAAACATAAGAGAGTCAGATTTCTCAGAGTCGAAAAGGAAAAGAAGAGTGAAAAGTTAGAGCTTATGCATAAATATGTATGAGGACCAACTAAGGTATCATCTCTTGGTGGATTTCATTATTATGTTATTTTTATTGATGATGCAACTAGAAAAACTTGGGTTTATTGCATTCAACAAAAATATGGTGTTTTTGACACTTTTAAGAAATTGAAAGCTTTGGTTGAGAATGAGACAGGAAAAAAGTTGAAGTGTCTTAGATCAAACAATGGAGGTGAATACTGCAGCAAGGAGTTTGATGATTATTGTTCATACTTTTTGATGGGCCATAATGACCCATTCAACCAGGTAAGGGAAAATTCCCAATGACATGTCCCAATTAGACCCACTCTTGTTTGGAGTAGCATTTTCGACTAGGTTATGGCCTAGTTACCGAAATAATTGACTAACTATATGAATATGGATATGAGAACTGAAGGTTCTTAGATGAATTAAAACTCTAAAATTAAATAACTATGAGATTAACTAAACTAACTAAGATGCATTTCTATGCTAATTAATCCTATCTTGATCAGAAGCTAGCTAATTAATATTAAACATAGTCAAGAAAGATGTCATCTGAATGAGAAGTAATTCATACATTCAGAAGAGGAATAAAAATGTAATGCAACTAAACAAGTTAAAAAGAAGTTACGCTCAATTTTAACAACATTATGAGTGTATTTAATAAAAGGAAACTAGAGATAATATATGCTCAAGAGAGGACTACAAAAATAATCCATACAAATAAACTTACAAAGCACAAATGCATAGTAAAAGCACAAGAATAATCTAGACTACATTGACCATAGTTGCCAATCTCCAAACATATCTCTTGCTCTTTATTCATAAGAAAGTAATAGTATTGTCTGAATGGCCAAAGTATAAAAGCCCAGTTTCTTTTACATTCATCTGATTTATAGAACAAAAATAGGAGGCTTCCACATTCATCTAATTGTCAAATGATCAAGGTCCTAAAGCGACGCTTCAGTTCCCTTTCCCGATTAAGAAATTACAATAATTACAAGGGAAATGATTAATCTACAAAAAAATCAGTTACAACGAGATCATTAGGTGGGCCTTGGCGGTTCCGATTTTTCATCTATGAAGGATTTCCAAGTATTGAATTATTTGAGTATGATGTCCACTCAGTGCAACCGTGTTCTTTCAAGGTATATCTTGCTATTGCATATGGGAGTAATGATTTTCGTCTTCAATCTTTTCTCAACACATCCCATAGAATTTTCAGTTAGCGAGATCAGTACGACGGGTTGTATTAATCTTTATTCTATAACCTCTGTGTTGATTTCTCCGATTTCCTCAATGGATTTCATACTAAGGTTTCTTTTGATCTCTACATATTTGACCATTGTTTGGGTCGACAACGCATTTTCTAGATCCCTCAGAGGATCCATTCTAAACCACATGAGTATGTTGTTTGAATACCTACATAGCTCTTTGATCATTGTGATGACATATTCCTATGTCCTTTGTATATATGCGATAATTGCTATCCCTGCACTCAAGACTCAATGATATTTGATTCTCTGCTTGTCTGAGTACACAGGCAGGGTCTCAAGGAAGCTTTGTTGGACATCTTTCCATTATGTGACCCGATTGTACGATTCTAGGGATTTTTGATATTTTTTGTGCATTTATTTCACCCGTATGCTCAATTTCTCTTGATTGGATCTGACCTTCAATATTTTTTTCAAAGCGTAGAAGAATACATTTTGTGAGCTCCGAAATTCTTCATTTTTCTCGGTGGCCTATACTTTTATAGCTTCTAGATCAACTGCCTGGTTTTGGATTTATTCTATTGATTTCTTTAGGATATCTTTGTCCCGTTTTAGCCTCCTAAATTCCCTTTCACTTCTTTCATTGAAATTTCTCATTTTGAACAGTTCTTCTTTAATCTAAATAATTTCTTGGTCATGTGCAACTTTGAGTTTTTCCACCTCATGCAAATGAGCCTTTTGGTTGAGGGGGATTGTTTCGTTGAATTTTTCCTTCAGCTCCTTGTCCTGGATTTGAAGTTGTCTTTCCATATCCTCTTTGTGGATCTGCTCTGTTTTCTTGGATTCTTTCTTGTATTCGCTATCCATGGCCTCTTTAATGTTTTTCGAGGTTGAATCCAACTCAGTGATCTCAATTTTTGTAGCATCTAGTGCCCCTGCGGCTTCATGGACTAACATGATGTTCACACTAGAAAAATCACTAACTGTTGAGGCTGCTTGTATTGCATTATCCTTCAGGTCTAATCCAAATTTCTATTTGATGTTCCTTTTAGGAGCTTCCTGGCATATATCAACTTTTCCTCTTTTTCTTTTCGACATTCTTTTTGCGATTTCCCTTGTCTTGTGGCTATAGTAGTAATCACCCACAACAACTACTACACCTTCAAAGCCCAGTCCTTCAAAAGTGAGTGATAAACTCCTTGGGATGGTGGCCAATGGGGTGCATTCCTCTATTGGGGTCTTGATCAGATCAATGTCAAGACCTGATGTCACAATAGTGGTACTGGACTTGGTTTTATCCTCTTTGGATTTGGAAACATTAATTATGTCTTCCTCTTCCTTCTTCCTCGCTCTTTCCTGTGCAACCAGGGCCATTTGTCCCGTGTCCGCTATTTATCCTTTTCCTGTATTAATTTTTTTTGAGGGAAGGTTTTTAGTTCAGGTCTTTTCTAGTTCAATCTATTTCTCCTCGACTTCATTTTTCTTCATCATCTAGTATTTCTCTTAAGCCTCTTCAACTTTCCTTGCTCATTCTGCTTATTTTTCCCTCTTTTTTCTGTTTCTCCGACTTTAGTCTTTCTTTATCTTCGAGGAGTAGGACCTTGAATTGTTCTAGCCCTAGGGATCTATCTTTTTCTTCCTCTTTCCTCAACTTCTCTTAGGCTGCTTCAGTGGTGAGCCTTTCCATAGACTCTTCAAAACTTAAAGCTCCCTGAAAGACATCTTCAGTGAACCTGGATTCATGCATGATCTGCAGTGCTATTTTAACAACTTTCATGTGTTCATAAACCACATTTTTAGGATTATGAGATTTGGGCTCTCCAATACAAAGACACAATTCCTTTATATTTTCTACTTCCTTTTCTACTTGCTTCTTTTTCTGTAGAGAGTACGAGCCTATATGAAGGGGAAAAATAGGCCAATAATTTTTTTTCTTTTCTGATAGACAAGCAATGGATCCTTTATCCACATCATGATATGCTATTTCTTTGATCAATAACTTATCCGAAACATACTTGGGAAGCAAGTGTGGAGACCCCGTGTCCCTGAAAATCTTGACAAAGGTATAGTATTTCTTCATATACTAGTCTCCAATTCCCCTTAGGGATTTGATGGAAATTAGAAAAATCCTATGCAGGAAAATACCAAAGATGGATTTGTGCAGGGGGGTGAGGAAATAGTCACAGATCTCATAAAAATGTTTCTTGGAGTTGACATCCCATAATTGAAAAAAATATAAATGGATGGGGCCATGATCTAGGGTCTAGGCCCAATTGAAAGCAGAGAATGAATCGATAGAACAAACAACATATATAAGATATGAAAACATGTAGAAGCCAGGGTTTTTCATACCTTTTGGGTATTGAGCTTGATTCTCTATGCTGAAAGATAGGATGCTTTCCCAGTTGAAAGTTTGGCACTTCTTAACCACTATGTAAGCCATGGGAAACCATTCCATTTTGAAATGAGTGCTAGTTTCCTCTCCATAAAGTCTTCATATCATTGTGTTTAGTATTATGTAAGGGATTTTCAAGTATCATGCAGGGACATTCCTTTCCCATTTTTTCATTGGCCATTCTTCATCAAAGAACCAATCTTCCATCAATGTTTCAAAATCCTTGTGCTCGGCCCCAAACTTGTCTAGGAACGAATCATTTAGAGAAACCGTGGGTTCCGGGGTCTTGTATCTTACTTGGACATATTCTGTTTTAAGTGACGCAATCGAGAGGCATGAAGCATTGACTATTAATACCGTATCCTTCTACATATATGAAAAAAACCACATGGAAGCATTGTTGTAAGGGAAGAGCTCTGGGCGAGCAACTATCATGTGAATGTCACTTTTGAGAATTTTCTTGTACTCGTCGATGTCCGAGTCGTCAGGTGGAAACCTTTCATTTTGGAACATATACATAATCTCAGCATAATGGAGGTAGTGCTCCATCCCATCGTGGCTATTTGTATCAACAACATTGAAGGATTCTGGGATAGAGGCAGGAATAGGCGCATCGAAGGTTTGGATTTTCCTCTTTCTCGTCAACTTCCGAGACATTTTTTACCACCTGTGTAAAAAAAAAGATTGAGAAATTAAGATCATGACTACAATGATACAGATAAAAACTACTCAATGATGCATAACACAGTTACTTGTAGACTAGAGACAATAATAAACATAGCAAGATGTCAGACCTTCACCGCTGCAGTGCCTATCTTCCTTAGTGAGGAAAAAGACAAGTGATAAAATATGAAGTCTCAATATGTTTAAACATTCCCAGATTCCCTCTAATGCTGGGTGTAATTAATGAATAAGTGTGTTACAACTTAGACCCGGTCAGAGGAGTACGTGGTGATATGAATGTAGTCATAAGAAGTTTAAAGGTTATGACCGTTAACTATATCACCAGAGGGGCATGGTGATGGAAGGACGAGATCGCCGAAAATCCATCGTTGTCGGAAGTTTGTAGTGGTAGGATATGTTGGAAAGGATTGTGGAACAAATATTCGACGATGACAACTTTTAAACAAGTCATTTAATCTTAATTAAAGTACTTAGGGGTTCATAATAAGATTTTAATACTCACTAATCCACTCACTCAATACAAATCCTCTTCTTAATCATAGTGATAAGATGTTAAGTAACTGTGTGGGCCAAGTAGAGGATTAGCGTGAGATCAACGATCATGAAATAGTTTAATGATTACTAGGTTGATCTCAGCCGTAGGATGGACTAAAACTTAGTCGTTGGTGACCTAAAGGAAGTGTGTTGTCGTCATAGATGTGTAAGGACAACAACATGTGCGCTAAGAGTTTTATCTATGATGAAAAGGATTTTTTGAAAAGTACCATCCTGTAAGAGCGTGCCACACATGAGTACAAGGGTGGTCTTATGAAATGACTAGGAGATGGGACCCACACGAGTAATCATGTTGAGGTGGATACAATATCTAATCCCGTCGATCCTCTTGGATTATGACATGTCTTTGCGAAAAGGGGAACTTCGTCATTGATGATGTGAGATAAACATATGAAAGATCATGTCGATCATTGTTTCCCCCCGACAACGACGTTATGATGTGTCGTCGTCGAGATTTTAAAGTGAGAGAAATATAGATTGGTAAAAAGGCACGACGACGACAAGACAAAGAATAAGGTCGTGTGAATAAAAATGGGTGGGGTAAGGCCCGAATGATGATGTACAAAGGGTCCAGGATGATGAAATTGAAGGTTAGTGAAAAGTTTACTTGTTTTGGTTCAGATGGCCATATGCAAGAGACTGAGTTTGTAGGTGAATAAATAACCATGTGAGTAAAGAGTAGTTCCTTGTAAAAATTTAGTAGTATGGGCCCTCACCTAAACTGATAGTTTTGGTGGGGATGTCCTGTTCTCACAAAAATACCATGGGATTTGTAAAGAGAAGACAATTCTAGGAACACCACAAAAAAATGGTGTGTTAGAAAGGATGAAAAAGACAATCATGGAACGTGCAAGGAGCATGAGATTGCATGCTGGGTTGCCCTTACAATTATGGGAAGATACTATAGATACTATTGTTTACTTAATAAAAAAAGGGCCTTCAAGATCCCTGGATGGTGGAATTCCAGAGGAGGCATGGACATGTAAAAAGGTAAAATACTCATTTTTGAAGACTTTCGAGAAACATTTGTCCATATTGATAAAGAAAATAGAGCAAAGCTTGAGGAAAAATCCAAGAAGTGTACCTTTATTGGGTATGGTGTTAATCATTTTGGTTATCACTTATGGGATTATGAAAATCATAAAATCATTAGGAGTAGAGATGTGGTATTCAATGAAAAGGTGATGTATAGAGATCAGTTGCAGGGAAAGCAACATGAAAATGGAAACACATAATACATAGTGCTTGATGCAATCAAAGAAAATGAAACTCCAAAGGTATTAGAAAATCAAAATGTACAACAAGAGGAGAAAAAAGTACCTCAAACTCTTGCAATTGTTGTTATAAGATATACCAGGTTAAGTAGACCCCTTGAACAATAATCTCCTTCATTGTATTATTTATTGTTGATTGATTCTGGTGAACCATAAAATTATGAAGAGGTAATGCATGTAGACACTAAAAAGAAGTGAGAGCAAGGAATGAAAGAGGAAATGGATTCCTTGGTAAATAACCAAACTTGGGACTTGGTTCAGTTGCATGTAGGAAAAATAACATTGCAGAATAAATGGGTTTACAGGTCGAAGGAAGAAGATGGAGGCAAAAAGCGGTACAATTGTAGACTTGTTGTAAAGGGGTTTCTACAAAATAAAGGTATATATTTTGATAAAATATTTTCTCCTGTTGTTAACATGACTTCAATTACGACTATTTTAAGTCTTGTGGAAGTAGAATATTTTCATATTGAACAGTTAGATGTAAAAACAACTTTTCTACATGGGGATTTGTAGGAAGAGATTTATATGCAACAACCACAAGGGTATGAGGTCAAATGAAAGGATAATTTGGGATGCAGGTTGAAGAAGAGCTTGTATGGCCTAAAGCAAGCTCCAAGACAATGGTATTTGAAGTTTGACAGGTTTATGAAAGAACAAGGTTATAGTAGATGTCATTCTGATCACTGTGTTTATTTTAAGGGGCTATAAAATGGAAGCTAAATTATCTTGCTATTGTTTGTAGATGACATGCTTGTTTTAGGGTACAACATGCATGATGTAAATTTGCTAAAAAATAAATAAGCTAATTCATTTTCAATGAAGGATTTGTGTAGTGCAAAGAAAATCCTTGGTATGAGAATAATAAGAGACAATAAAAATTGCAAATTGACATTGTCTCATGATGAGTACATAGAGAAGGTGTTGGATAGGTTTAGAATGCACAATGCAAAACTAGTTAGTACACCCTTGGCCAACCATTTCAAATTAATCAAGGAAATGTGTCCCAAGACACATGATAAGATATAATACATTTCCAGGGTCCCTTATTCATCAACAGTTGGAAGTTTGATGTATGCAATGGTGTGCATAAGATCAGATATTGCACATGCAATGGGAGTTGTGAGTAGGTATATGAACAATCCAGGTAAAGAACATTATGAGGAAATAAAGTGTATTCTCAGGTATTTGAGAAGTACTATTACTCATGCATTATGTTTTAGAGGTTCAAACACTGTTCTACAAGGATATGTTGATTAAAATATGGTAGGTGATAAAGATAGAAATTAGAGCACCATAGGGTATGATTTTACTGTAGGTGGAACAACAGTAAGTTGGATTTCGAAACTACAAAAGGTGGTTACACTTTCAACAACATAAGCATAGTATGTTGCTCCTGTAGAGGCTAACAAATAAATGTTTTTGTTACATAGGTTTATAGAGGAATTGGGAAAGCAACAAGAGAAGAGCAGGTTGTAATGTGAGAACCAGAGTGCCATTCATCTTGCAAAGAAATCAATGTTCCATTCTAAGACTAAGAATATACAACTCAAGTACCATTTAATACGACCCATCTTGGAAGATGGACAATTGAAGTTGGAAAATATACATACTAGATAGAATCCAACAGACATGTTAACAAAGGTAGTAACCAAGGAGAAAATGAGTTTTTTCTTATTTTTAGTTGGCCTTCAAGCATGAAGGTGAAGATGAGAAATTTTCCAAGTCCATGGTGTATCATAGTCCAACATGTAGAACAACATTGGAGTTGTTGTGATCAGTCTCCAAGTGGGATATTGTTGGTTGTAGAGCTTGATTATCTTCCATTTCAAAGGTGTTGTTTTAGCCATGTTTGGACCCGATTTCTGGACTGGGTGGGCTTCCCCCCCCCACATCTGGAGGCAGTGGAGTCTGGGGTTGGGGGGGGTGGGTGGTTGGGAGACACTTTATGGAGGCCCCCCTGGCAGGGGTTCAGGGGAAGTTCCCCCAAAGAGAAAATTTTGGGAAAATTGCCTTGTAAAATATTGTAATTTTATAGTCAATCTAGATCGTTCAGTATAAGGTCACCGATTTGATGGTAAAAATTATGTTAGGGTTTTTTTCCCTAGAAGGAAACCCTCTTTTATGAGGAATTGTATTGCGGCTATGTATGTGAGTAAATATTTGTATTCTGAGAGGGGATATTGTGAGAAAAAGAAGAGGCAGTTAGAACGGGTGTGTTGTAGGTTGTATCCATTCATTTTGCTGGATAATAATAAAGGAATGACCTGAAAATTTCTCTGGTGGACGTAGCCCACATTGTGTGAACCACATATATTTGTGTCTTTATTTTATTGTGTATCTTCTGTGTTTTATTTCCATAGATCTATTTTTATTTTATTTCTCTATGATCCTATTTTTATAACATACAAAAGAGACACCTCCAAGCAAGTGAAGGGTTACTTAAACTTTCCATCATAGTGAGTCAAGCAACAACTTTGTTCCTCCCTTTTAATCTATTTATTCTGCAATCATTTGTCATATTGTTTTCCATTTCTCAGTAATCTATGAAACTTGGGATGATATTTGATTGTTTTTATTCTTTCTTCCAGGTCTTTTCATTTCATAGTCCACGAGAGCCCCATCCCAGTCGTCTTTGAAGGACAAATGCAAAACTTTACTTTTCAGACATTTGCTTTGTATATTTAAAGACTTATATTATTTTTTGAGGTTCCCAAAGGACTATTTCAGGATATTACATTATTGTAATCTAAAATACTTTGAATCAAGCATGAGATTTCAAATGTGTATCTATCATGATCATTTTTGTGTCTAATAAAATGATCATTTAAGGTTCTCTTCCATATGCGGTCCATATTTTCTTCTCTCCTTTCCATAGATATTTTTCTCTGTCTTGATGAATGTTGTGATGGAAATGCCAATCTTTTCATTATAATACTTTGTTGGTTTATGAA
>JZKD02S1448840.1:0-10972 GCA_000966675.3 Picea glauca
ATGCCATATCATAGTGAGACACTATCAGATATTGTCTGTAAGTACCCTACTTACGACAAAGAAATGTACTCCATTGTGCAAGCCTGCCGCCAGTGGATACATTACATTCTTGGGAAGGAGACAATCATCCACATTGATCACAAGGCACTACAATTCATGCAGACCTAAGGAGAATTGCAGAATAACCGCCATCAGAAGTGGTCCACATACTTACAGTTGTTCCACCTCAACATCAAGTATAAAACAGGAAGTACCAATTGAGTTCTTGATTGTCGTAGCCGACCTCCAATCACGACACTCACCACTGTGCTAGACTCTTGCGACCATGAGACCTCTAGATGGTCGCACCTCTACGAGACAAACCCTGACTTCTCCACCACCTACCCAATGTTGGGTGCCAACTCAGTGGTTGCTAATTTCCATCTTCAAGACGGATTGTTGTGTCATCTGGGCCATCTCTGCGTTCCATCAAGCAAGCGTGCGAAGCTAATTTGGGAAGCTCACTACAATCGGGTGACAAAACACTTTGGCGTCAAAAAGGCAGTGGCAGTGCTGCAGAAACATTTCTACTGGTCGAAACTTTGACAGGATGTTGGCAAGTATATCAGGTCCTGCACCACCTATGCTATTGCCAAACCGACCACTAAGAAATAGGGCTTGTACACCCCTCTGATTACTCCTGATAGGTCGTGGGAATCCATCTCAATAGACTACATGTCGGGCCTCTCGTCCACCAAGAGGGGAAATGACTCTGTTTTTGTGGTTGTTGATCGCTTTTCCAAGATGGCGATTCTAACCGCCTTCAAGAAGAACATCACAGTAGAAGCTACTGCCAAGATCTTCTTTGAACAAGTATGGGTACATTTTGGGATCCCACAAACCATTATCTTAGACTGTGATAGTCAATTCCTTAGCACACTCTGGTTGAGCCTCTGGTCACTGCCTGATACCAAACTCACTAAATCCACTGCCTTCCACCCCCAGACAGATGGCCAAACTGAAGTCGTCAATCAAATGATCGTACATATAATGCACATGTACAATTTAAAACACCCCCGCACATGGGATGAGAGTCTTCTCTATGTCCAACATAGCTACAACCGAGCCCAACATAACTCAACTGGCCACATCCCCTTTTCAGGTGGGGTTGGGATTCCAACCATTGGGCCCCATGGATGTTGCACTACCCCTGGTGACCACCTCGGTCGACTTGTCCCCTGCTCCACCAGAAGTTCACAAAGCCACCATGTTCATTGAGCAGATCCAGCACATCCGCCAACAGGTTTAGGATGTTTTACAAAAATCTAATGCCAAGTAAAAGTTGTGCCATGATCAACATCGGGTGCCACATAAGTTTCAGGTGGGAGACAAAGTTTTGTTGCACTTGCATAAAGAACGCCTTGCAGGGCCCCATCAGAAGCTTCACCCACTCCATTATGGGTCGTACACCATCACCAAAATTGTGGGTGACAACGCTTTTGAGCTCAACATTCCCCCTTTCCTTGGCCTATACCCAGTCTTCAATGTGGCTCTCCTTCGGCCATATTTCCCACCATTATTGGACACCTCAGAGACAATAGATCAGTTGACACCAACAGAGCTCAAACATGATTGCATGGAAAAGGAATTTAGTGATCATATTGTGGACACACATATCAAGGGCGCTCGACAACAAAGGATCCATCTTTATCGAGTCGCCAAAGCAGGGCATCTCCTGCACCAAGGCAAGTGGCTCACCCGGGGACACATTCAGCAGAAATTTCCTCATATGATGGGGGAACTCAACGCAATGGAGACCATTGCTTCCTAAGGAGGGAGGATTGATCTAGGTGGATATCGATGGCCACCCACCTTTTCTTACTCGCTCAAAACGATTTTCTGGCAATTTTGGCAATTTACTATTTTTAGCAGTTTCTTAACTTCCAGGGCCATTTTGAGGGCCTAAATGAAGGTTTTTCGAGATCGAGCTTCTCAATAATAGTCAAAGGCCCTAATTGATCCCCCAAAATGAATCTCCTTGATGATACCTTTCCAATGGGCTATCATTCTCCTAAAACGGAGATTGTATGCAAAGGTTACGACCTCGGGAAGTTGATGTATTAACTTACCCAAATAGGGCCCACATGACTTTTGGCGCTTCATCTCCTAGGGTAAGGTTTTTGGATGTCTAGGGTTTTTGACATTCCTATTTATTGTAAAAAGGCCTTCAGAGCCTCATTGTAATCATCTTCTTGTGACTGAGCATAACCGTCGCATCTCTTCTCTGAGCTAAGCCGCCACTATTCTAGCAAGCTTGTTTCCGCTGCATTTTACAGTTTCAACTTATTTCCTTATTGAGTAGAAAACCAATTTTACTGTATCTACATTATTCTGTGTTAAGCATCTTTTAATAATCTGTATTCATTTCGTTCTTCTCATAAAATCTGGATCAGTGGTATCAGAGCGGTATGCTCCTTGTCGTCTTAATGCATGTCCCCAATGAGGTCAGGGTACAAAGAATTGGGTCTCGAGCTTGTTTATCTTGAGGACAAAAGCTCTTGCATGCCCAAGCGACCTCTCATGGTAGGAGAAAAGAAAGATGACGGGACATGAGATCCTTCCAAAATGTTGCTTGAGGAATTCCTCACGCAACAAAGGATCGAGATGATGGATAGTTTCGCGCAAATCCTTCGACGGCTACCAACAGGCGACGCATCTTCCTCGAGTGGAGGCACCGCCTCCTTCAAGGTACAAATCAACTTCGATATTCCTATATTTGAAGGTCAAATAGACGCAAATGTTGTAGACAAGTGGTTGAATCTACTAGAAGGGTATTTTTCTGTCCATAACTTTTCGAATAGAGAAAATATTACTTTTTCACTCCTTAAAGCCCTTCCCTGTGTCAAATATTGGTGGGAAACTTTATGTGAGCAAAAGGAAACAGAGGAACCCTCATTATTTATAGTTGCGACCACCTGAGAATCCTTCAAGGATGTTATTAAGGAACAATACCACCCTGTCGGAAGTTATGATGACTTGTATACCAAATGGACCACACTGTGGCAAGAAAGAGACCAAGCAGTGCCAGAGTTCACAAATATCTTCCATTTCTTGTGCACCAAGCTGGGTATCAAAGGTTCAAAGTGACATCTCGTGCTCAAGTATCGTGGTGCTCTGCATAGATACATCCAAACCGAAATGGAATTTCTGGACAACTTGTCCTTGGGCACGGCCTACTGATATGCCGTCAAAATTGAGCAGAAGCTCAAACAAAAGACGCGACAATTTGGGCCTGGGAACCCCTCACAGAAAAATCCAGGAAGGGGCGGCCCCAACCCACAAAACAAAGGACAGAGAAAATATGGGCAGTATCAAGACAACCAGTCCAAGCTGCAAACAAAGAAGGACATAAAAAAGACAAAGAAAGATATCGGGAAGTGGTGCGACTTCCATAAGAACCCTTGGCATAACACTACTGATCGTCGCTCAAAACAGTCGCTAGTGGTCGAAGTGAAAGCCTCTGAATCAGATGCGGGTTCTAACTCTAAGTCAAAACCAGAAAGGGGAAGACAGATCCTTGACGTGGAACCCAGTGCCACCGTTGCTACCACCAAGCTCCAGACTAGCGAACCAGACGAGCCAGAAGAAGGCAAGAGCCTCTTCCATTCATAGATGTGGGTAAAAGGCACCCCGCTACACTTCATCGTTGATAGCGGTAGCCAGAAGAACCTCATCTTAGCAGAGGTTCTCAAGTGGTTGGCCCTGCCGACAACGCCACACCCACAACCCTACACCATTGGATGGCTCCGCCAAGGAGGCGATCTTCGCGTCAACCAACAGTGTCGACTGTCGTATGACATCAAGCCCTTCAAAGACGAGGTATTGTGTGAGGTTGCTCCTCTCGAAGTTTGTAATGTTCTTTTGGGACAACCTTATTTATGGAAACATCATGCTATATATGAGTCTAAGCCTCACAATGTTATTATTACTTTGAACAAGAAATTATATAGGATACCCGAGGTAGTCCCTCCTAGTGCTATTTCCTTGATCTCTGCCAAGTAATGCAGGAAGGTCATCTCTCAGACCGAAAAATTTGTCTTCTTCGTGATTCGCTCTCAGAGTGAGCGAAAGATCGCAACAACATCCATGGCCTCCGCGACCGATCTCTCCACACAATAGAAGACAGTGGATAAGGTCGTGGAAGAATACTCAGATATCTTCTCCTCTCCTATCAGGGTACCTTTGCACTGCCAGGTCAAGCATCCCATCGATCTGATCCCAGGCGCACCGCTACCCAATGGGCCAATCTACCGCTGCTCTCTGTTAGAAAACGAGGAGATCAAGAGGCAGATCCAAGAACTGCTCCACAAGGGGCACATACGTCCCATTTCATCGCCTTGCGGGAGTCCAATCGTGTTGGTACAGAAGAAAGATGGGACCCGACGACTCTGCATTGATTACGGAGCCCTGAATAAAATCACAGTCTGAAACCGGTACCCGATTCCATGAATCGACGACCTCCTTGATCAGATCACAGGGGCCAAATACTTTAGTAAGATTGATCTGAAGTATGGCTACCACCAGGTCCCAATAGAATAGATAGATGTATGGAAGATCGCCTTCAAGTCAAAAGAAGGTCTTTTTGAATGGCTGGTCAATCCCTTTGGTTTGACAAATGCTCCAACAACTTTTATGAGGATGATGGACGATATCCTACGACCTTTCACCAATAATTTTGTAGTGGTGTATCTGGATGACATCCTCGTCTACAACAAGACTTGGGCGGAACACTTGCAGCATATTCAACAGGTTTTGCACACCCTGCGGCATCATAAACTATATGCAAACTTGGAAAAATTATTCTTCGGCATGGACATGATCCATTACTTAGGCTACATCGTTGATCAACATGGTGTGCATGTGGATCTAGCCAAGATCCAGATCATTCATGACTAACCAGCCCCAACCACATTCACTGAACTTCAGAGTTTGTTGGGCCTCACCAATTTCTATCGCAGGTTCGTGTTGGGATTCTCTCATATCGCATGGGCCCTCAGCCAAGTAACCAGGGGTGGCGGTAAGGAAAAATTTGTGTGGGGCATGTCCGAACAACAAGCCTTCGATTACTTGAAGAAGCGTTTGTGCTCATCCCCAGTACTTTCATTACCGGACCTGCAACATCCCTTTGAGATCGAGATAGATGCTTTAGACTATGTTGTGGGCACCGTTCTCACTCAACACGACCACCCTGTGGAATATCATAGTAAGACACTATCAGATGTTGTTTGTAAGTACCCTACTTACGACAAAGAAATGTACTCCATTGTGCAAGCTCACTGCTAGTGGAGACATTACATTCTTGGGAAGGAGACAATCATCCACATTGATCACAAGCCACTATAGTTAATGCAGAGCCAAGGAAAATTGCAGAATGACCGCCATGAGAAGTGGTCCACATACTTACAACAGTTCCACCTCAACATCAAGTATAAAATAGGAAGTACCAACTGAGTTGTTGATTGCCTTAGTCGACCTCCAGTCACGACACTCACCGCGGTTCTAGACTCTTGCAACCACGAGATCTCTGGATGGCCCCACCTCTATGAGACAGACCCTGAATTCTCCACCACCTACCAAATGTTGGACGCCAACTCAGTGGTTGCTAATTTCCATCTTCAAGATGGGTTGTTGTGTCGTCTAGGCCATCTCTGCGTTCCATCAAGCAAGCATGCAAAGTTGATTTGGGAAGCTCACTTATGTCGGGTGGCAGGACACTTTGGTGTCGAAAAGACAGTGGCAGTGAGGCATAAACATTTCTACTGGCCGAAACTTCGACAAGATGTCAGCAAGTATATCAGGGCCTGCACCAGCTACGCTATTGCCAAACCGACCACAAAGAAACAGGGCCTGTACACCCCTCTGCATACTCCTGACAGGTCGTTGGAATCCATCTCAATGGACTACATGTCGGGCCTCTCGTCCACCAAGAGGGGAAATGACTATGTTTTTGTGGTTGTTGATCTCTTTTCCAAGATGGCGATTCTAACCGCCTGCAAGAAGAACATCACAGCATAAGCTACTGCCAAGCTCTTCTTTGAACGAGTATGGGTACATTTTGGGATCCCACAAACCATTATCTCAGACCACGATAGTCGTTTCCTCAGCACATTCTGGTCGAACCTCTGGTCACTGTTGGATACCAAGCTCACCAAATCCACTGCCTTCCACCCCCAGACAGATGGCCAAACTGAGGTCGTCAATCGAATGATCGTACATATCCTGCGCATGTATAATTCAAAACACCCCCGCACAAGGGATGAGAGTCTTCCCTATGTCCAACATAGCTACAACCGAGCCCTGCATAGCTCAACTGGGCATGGCCCCTTTCAGGTGGGGTTGGGATTCCAACCATTAGGCCCCATGGATGTTGCACTACCCCTGGTGACCACCTCGACCGAATCGTCCCTTGCTCCACCAGAAGCTGACAAAGCCACCCGATTCATTGAGCGGATCCAACACATCCACTAACAGGTTTAGGATATTCTACAGAAGTCTAATGCCAAGTACACACAACACCATGATCAACATCGGGTGCCACATAAGTTTCAGGTGGGAGACAAAGTTTGGTTGCACTTGCAGAAAGAACGCCTTACAGGGCCCCATCAAAAGCTTCGCCCACTTCATTATGGGTCGTACACCATCACCAAGGATGTGGGTGACAACGCTTTTGAGCTCAACATTCCCCCTTTCCTTGGTCTGCACCTAGTCTTCAACATGGCTCTCATTCGACCATATTTCCCACCATTATTGGACACCTCAAAGATAACAGAGCAGTTGACACCAACAGAGCTCAACCCTGACTGCATGCAACAGGCATCCAGTGATCAAATTGTGGACACACAGATCAAGGGCACTCAACAATAAAGGATCCAACTTTATCGAGTCGTCAAAGTAGGGCAGCTCCTGCACCAAGGCAAGTGGCTCACCCTGGGTCAAATTCAGCAGAAATTTCTTCATCTGATGGGGGAACTCAACGCAATGGAGACCATTGATTCCTAAGGAGGGAGGATTGATCTAGGTGGATATCGATGGCCACCCACCTTTTCTTACTCGCTTAAAACAATTTTTTGGCAATTTACTATTTTTAGCAGTTTTTTAACTTTCGGGGCCATTTTGAGGGCCTAAATGAAGGTTTTTCGGGATCGAGCTTCTTGATGATAGTCAAAGGCTCTGATTGAGCCCCTAAAATGAATCTCCTTGATGATACCTTTCCAACAGGCTATCTTGCGCCTAAAATGGAGATCGTATGCAAAAGTTACGATCGCAAGAATTTGATGTACTAACTTACCCAAATGGAGCTTACATGACTTTTGGTGCTTCATCTCCTAGGGTTAGGTTTTTGGATGTCTAGGGTTTTTTACATTCCTATTTATTGTAAAAAGACCTTCGGAGCCTCGTTGTAACCATCTTCTTGCAAATGAGCGCAACCGTCACATCTCTTCTCAGAGATAACCTGCCACCATTCCAACAAGCTTGTTTCCACTGCATTTTACAATTTCAACTTATTTCCTTATTGAATAGAAAACCAGTTTTACTGTATCTCTGTTTTCTCGTGTTAAGCATCTTTTAATAATCTGTATTCATTTCATTTTGCTCATAAAATCCAGATCATTCACCATTTGCTTACAGCGCGGGTCATAAACCCATAGACAAAATGCTCTAAATACCTCTCGAAGAGTGTGAGAGGGACACATGAAATGTGAGGGCCCACTTGAAACACTTGTACTCCAAAGGGAAACAAACTCTATAACTCCACTTTCAATTCACACATCTGCAAAAGGAGACATCTAACATGTTCACAATTGTGCATTGTACTTAGTTATGGTGCTCCAATCTTCAATCAACTATGCATGAGCTTGTTAAAGACCCACATTAGCTCTAGTTTGCTACACCTTTGCATTCATACACCTCCCATTCTAATCCCAACACAATTTCTCTATAGCAAGGATTGATATAGAGATTCAAGAGGGCATATTATTTGGAAGGTTTAGCACACAAACCACAATCTCAAATTGGGGCACGAATGATTTAAATCAAGTTTCCTCTTCTCTTCAATTCATCACGACTCTCCTATACAATAATCACCACTACAACAACACCCCCCAAAAAGGATCATGCTTCCAACACAATGGTTGCTATTTCTCTCATTTTCTCTCATGTTATCGACTTTTACCTGATTGTGCCTCATGTTGAACCACACAACTTCTTAAATACAATACAACAACAACACTCATAGAGTTTCACAACTCGTATGCCTTTGTTGCTCACCAACAATGTCACTGCACACAGTAACATATCCACACAATTGGCTTACTTGAGCATTCACCACCACGATCAACCTCTACTAATAAATCTATGCCCCCCTCAGGCACTACCTTTTCTTAATATTTCTTCTCTACCAAGGACACACCAACATATCCTACCAATGCTTGGTACAAGTTTTATGGTCACGATCTTGCTACCTTCATGTAGAGTTATTCCATAATCATATACAATAGATTAATGCACCAACAACACAAGCACACAACTCATACATCAGACTGTAAACGATGTTACATGGCCTTTAATACAGATCACTTGGCATATGCTTTAGATCAATTACCAAAAAAATAGATCCAATCTCAGATCTAACATATCTATTAGATCTATGCTTGATATAAATATATTTGAGCATGACTGGTAGTCGATTTGCTAATCCAGGGATAGATCCAAGCTATTCCATGCTCTTTCTTCATGGCTCCCAACATCATACCACTTTCGCTATAGAGTCCAGGGAAATCAAGCTCTAATTTACCCTAAAATTCATATAGCATAAGCAAAACAAACATAAAGAAGAAGCATAAGATTTGCCCTTGAAACCCTTTACTTGGAAAACTAGTAACAAATATATATGTATTATTACCTTAGGCAATCAAACCAAGTGAAACCTCTTATAATGGAGTATACCATGCCTTTAAATATTATTCATAACATCAAATACAATGGGCTTCTAAACTAGCTATGGTGAATTCATTATTGAAAAAATCAAGGTTAACCTAACATTTAACAATTTATACATGATAATGTGATCCTAACATTCCAAGGGTTAAAATCGAGCTATTACAGGACTGTTCATCAGTGTTGCTTTCTTTGAGAAAATCCAAGCACAAATCCCTCAACTTTCGTAAAATGAACATTATGAAAGAGTAAAAATGATCAATCCTTCATGAATACCATCACACTATGTTCTTCTCCCTCCCTCAATTATGACATCATTTTGCATTTTCTAGGTTTTTCATCTCCCTTGGTTTACTAATTAGGCCATTTAACATAATTAATATTACATATTACATTGTAATATGTAATATGACTTCCAACATTATCACATCCCTTCTCCATTGCATACCCTTTGAAATCACCGATCATAGTGTTGTGCCAAGCCTATAACTCGTTTTTGGAATACATACTTGTCTATTAATGAATTAGTCCTTTGACATAGTCCATGTGGCATTTAGCAACCCAATCATTACACTAACTCATTGTCCCTATTGACTTTATTCTCCATTCTTTCACTGGAGTGTGCAACTATGAGTCTTCTTTATCCTTGTGTGTCTGCTTGCTTGTTGAGATCTAAATTTTCTACTTCAACACATAGGGTTCCTCTGCTCAACAATTAAAATCATTATACTAGGAGGTTATACTATGAATTTGCTCATAGTATGCTATCCATGATCTGTAATGAACTTGTCACACATTTCTTGTGCATGCATCCCTGAGTAAGGTTGTATTGGTCAATGCCCTTTCATAAACACAATTATGTCATCTTTCCTTTCTTAGTAGTGGAATTCTCTTCTGTTCATTGCGGAATTCAATATGGTGCTCATTGCTTAAGGCACACCTTTGTCTTCTTTTTCGCCAAGCATGGTCCCTAGTCTAGTAACTACAATAGTACTTTAGCATTTCAGAATTTTATTGTTCTAATTTTCCTTTGCTCACTTGTTGGGTCAACCTTTTACCTGCATCTTGTGTAATTATTTGCTCTTTATTTGTTGAGCAAGCACTTTTTCCGTGCATCAAGCATAGGTCCCAAGCAAGCTTCCTTTTCTCATTACTTTGTTCTTTATTGCAATTCTCCTTGCTTGCTACTTTGTTCATTCCTACACTTCTCTTTGCATGTTGCTTTGTTAACTATTGCACTCGCTTCTTCTTGCATGCCCTTGCCTTTACATTTGCCATGCATAATGTTTCTTATCATTGTCGAGTAAAGGTTTTGAGTAAGGTTGCTTTGCTTGTGGAACCAATTCTTAACTGAATTCTTATTTCCCCTTTTCCATCACTTTCTTGTTGGTCATTATCTGCTTTCTCAACTACTACTTCTATCCCATTGCTCGGTAACTACATTCCCGATGTGCTTTCCAACTCATTGAGCACTTTGACTCTAACACTCACTAAGTAAATGCATCAAACAAAGACTCTTTGCTCCATGACTTTATATTCAACCAATTTAATTAATTTTTTGATTCTTATTCGATTGAGAATGAAGTGAAAGACCACAATATTGAAGTGATAGCCCAAGTTACAATGTTGAAAGTAGATTATTATAGTGAACTACCCATGGTAAATCCATTATTGACTGGATCAAGGTTAACCTAACATTTAACAATTTATACATGATAATGTGATCCAATACATTCCAAGGGTTAAAAAATTGAGCTATTACATGACTACTCATAAGTGTTGCTTTCTTTGAAAAAAATGATTTTGATCAATAATTTTCACTATAGCTCCAAAAACAAATCCCTCAACAATTATCCTTTTGTAAAATGATCATCATGACATAGTAAAAATGATCAATCCTTCATGAATATCAATGCACTTTGTTCTTCTTCCTCCTTCAATTTTGACATCAATTTGCATTTTCTACGTTTTTCATCTCCCTTAGTTCATGAATCGG
>JZKD02S1448862.1:0-10972 GCA_000966675.3 Picea glauca
CTTACTTAACTTTGCTTAAATTTACTTAACATTTTGCATGAGAGATCCCTGTTTATATAGGGGAAAGAGAGATGGTTGAAGATATTAGGATGATACCACCACATCAGAGAAGCGAGTAAGATCCAAACCATTCGAACACCACCTCATCTTCTAGAATATACCTTTCTATAACTTTCATGAAACTTGACCTTTTCTTAGTCTTTTGACATCGTCACAACCTAGTTGTAGAGCAGCTTGTGGAGACGTTGCAGCCCAGCTTTAGGGCAGGGGGTGACGATTAGGCATTGTAACACTTTGTGTATAGTGCAGCCTGTGACGACCTTCCTTAATAGGGTTTTTGAGAAGAGAAAGCCAGTCACCTTCCTCATGGAGAAAGATTCTTTTTGGGAACATGCACACATGTTTGTCAATGGATCGTTGGGGTGAAAAAAATAACATGTAATAGAATTCTCCCAAAGTATGAGGCTGGAACTTGTGACAGTCGAAATACTTTGTAGAATGTGTGTGTCGGAAACAAGGAGCACATTGATCGGGGACCTGCAAACAGTCAATCATCAACATAATAATATACCATTTTTTGAGGTAGGCATTCCCATGATCAAATTAAAAAATTCCAAGTGAGTCATGGACATAAAATATACACTGTGGATCCATTTCATTCTGAATCGGCATAGCCACCAGGAATACACTGTGGATCTATGTTATAAAATGACTCAAATTCTGACATAGCCATGAGACATACAAAGTGGATCTATGTGTCGATACAAATCATAAATACTTCGTCGCAACCTGAAAAAAAATAGGACGATCCACGGTCTTCATCTCCATTGTCCTAAAGTACAAATCTAACCATGTGATTACAGATGTTGAAGTTAAACATGGTAGACACCCCTTGATTACCGGTCATTAATGAAAATCGTTAACAAGTGCAAGGGAAATCACCATTGATGTCAATGACTCCCAAGGTACCCTAGTACAATCCAACGAATGTGAATAAATGAGTTGAAGTCGAGAACTTGATGGAATCTTTCAATCAGGGGTCAATGATGTGAACCTATTGTTGAAAGCGAAGAAACCTGCCATTGAGGCATGCGGGTTCTAAGGTACTAAATGATTTCTAAATCTTGTTCCTGGATAATGAGTTGAAGTTGATAATAAAATACTTGTCATAGGAGGGCCTTGATGTATCCCCCATCAATGACACGAAATAAGTAACAGATTTGAGGTGGATCAAAGTGTGAAGTGATTTGAAACTGACATAGGGAAGATCGACATGGTAGAAAATACATAACTGCAGATGGCAGACTCATTCGGAGGCTTATTAAGGCTATACTTATCTTGAACATCTGAACAACACGACAATGGTCTTGGCATCATTGACTCAAGGAGGACTCAACATATGGACATGTGGATAATCAAATGAGAGACAAATGGATTTCCCAACCCAGATACAAAGACAAAAGGGGTGTCGTGTTCAATATCGACTATTACTGCCACTAACAGGGATACAGAGACACATTTCTTTCCCAATTTTCCCCCACCATTTATGGCGAGTACCACTTCATTTTTACGTAAGCTTGAGGAGGATAACATATGCTTTTTGATGTAATCTCATCCTTTGGATGAGTCCCTCAAAGTATGTTTAACGAACCCTAGGAAGGAGTGGTTCAGTCCCATATGGGTCTTTGGATTTTTGTTTAACGAGTCCAAAGAGAGAAAACTCAAGGGTTTTCCATCTTTAGAGAGTCTGAAAAACACTTAAAGATAACTCCATAAGTTCCTTTTTTGTAAATTAATATGATGAGACCGAAAAAGTGATAACTTACCGATCATCAAATGTTTCCTTCAAATACTTTTACGAGCGTTAAAAGAACAAGGTCGCTCGGCAATCTTTTCATTTTTACGGAGTGTGAAAAGGGATTAAATGATATTCCATAAGTTTTGTTTTTCGTGTTACCATTACGAGTCTGAAAAAGCGATAAAAGTATACTCGATTACATGCTCATAGATTTACGAGCATGAGAAAGAACAAAAACTAAGCTCGGGGTTTTTCTTGAAAACCCCTAAAAGGATCTGTACATGCGACAAATGTATAAAAACAAACCAAAAAGTTTATCATTGTTCAATGTTTCACTCCTAGAATTTTCATCTACAAAAAATCAACACTTGCAAAGTCGTTAGGACTTTAGGGTTTAGGTAAAATATATAAAATAATATAAATATAAATGAAAAAATGAAAAAGTCAATAAAAATGGGTAAAAACTTCATTTCACTATTCCATTGGCCATTTCACCCAAACTTTGCTCTAAAACCCCCTATTTACCTTGATTTTCCACTGCGGATTGTGGAAGGCACGGATGATCATTCAACGAATGGTCTCCACGGAACAGGTAATTTTCCTCTCTTTCAACTTTCCATGGATCAAAATTTGTTTTTTATTGGTTAAAAATAAAGTTTTGAGTAAATTTTTTGACGGTACCTATGCGTGGAGGTCGTCCCAGGTGCCCTATATTGGGCCCTACGATGATCTAGGGTCATCGCAAGTGGCCCTATAGCTAGCCTATGATGACTTCGCATTGTACGAATGCCCAGGCATACGACATGCGCAGTTCAAAAAGTTTTTAAGATGTATTTCCAATAAAAAAATCTCCAAGGAAGAAGATAAAGGTGCTAATCTCTCTTTAATGTTCAATTGCAGGTTTTCCATGGTAAAAATGTTGGAATGGAGAGAGAGAGAGCACGAGGGGGAATACTATTTTGTTAGGAATGACCAGGGAACGGTAATGCCCCTCCAATAGTGTGGATTGTTAAAATTCTTCAAAATCTAGGGTATGAGGGCCCAACTGAGATTACACGAATACCTAGTTCACATTTGGGATTTGAATGAGCAGGTGTTTCATGTGGGTGATAACATTCTTATGATAGATATAGAGGATATCTACTTCTTGACCAGGCTATCTCGTTGTAGGTCCTGAGTCACACTTACAGGAGGAAGAAGTGGTGGTGCCCCTATGAACCACTATATCAATGAGCATTGTGTTCCAGGTACTCAGAAGCATAGTGGTAAAGTCTCTATAAGAGACGTCCGAGACTTTCCCCTATGGACCATCCTCTATACCATCACATGCATGGTAGGGAGTGGAGTTCCCCATATGGCTCTTCAGAGCTATTTTCAGTATGCACTAGAATGTATGGAGCCCTGAGTTTTCAACTGGTGTGAAGGGGTTTTCAACAGTATGAAAAGACAATTGACCAAGCGCGGGAGTGGTGATCTCAAACAATTTGGATACAGTTCTATTTTGGTGCCCTTATTCCTAGAGAGGGTCCCAGTTTTACGCTTATAGGTAGAGTGGGGTATACCTGCCCCACAGGATCTGAGAATGAGGAGGTGGGTCTAACTTACGACACGACATGCAGTCAGTCATATCGTTAGATATAACGATGTTTTCTTTGACTGGCTGAGGACTTAGATGTTGATGATCGACGACTATGCATATGTCGGACTGGACTTCCGAGGAGATCCACACTTAGCTCTTCCTAAGGGTTCCCAATGGGGGGACATAGGTAAGAAGGAAATTTTGTTTATATGACTTTTTTGTGATTTTTAATGATATAAAATCTTTTTTATGTTGTTTATCCGATGACTAATCAAATGCTTATTGATGTTGCAGATGTGGGACCTTACCAACCTCCAAGTTCATCCCCTATCCAGAGGCGAGGGGAGAGAGATGTTGTAGCAGGAGTAGATGTTGTTGACTACAATACCATAGAGAAAAACCTGGAGGGGCTCACGATGAACATCATAGATGCCTCTATTGATGATATCATGAGGCATTACCAAGGCCACATAGTGGGCGTGTCTGATTCCATCGGTTGACTACTCCGTAGAGTAGCACGGACAGTCGCATGTTATAGCGAGAAACATCCTTGATGCTCTATTATATATGAAGCCATGTGCTTCACATTTTTGATATTTTGGTCTTCAGACAAAAACAACGATTTTTCTATGGGATTAATCAATAAATGCGGACATAAACAGATCTCCCAAGATCCACCTATATCTAGAACAAAACAAAACATAATATTATGCTTTCCCTAAGCCGCCTAATTATTGAGTTTACTAGCTAACAAGATATAAGCAACATATCGTTTAAATGTCGCTTCCTCTTGCCATTCTCATCCTAGATCCACTATGATGTTCCTGTGATATTGAATCTGCAAAGGAACACAAGCCAACCAAATTGAAAGCAATCCAATATACTCAACAAGAACTTATGCATGTGATCAAGGAATCATACAATAAAACAAGACAAGTTTTATGGGAAAGAAACATATCATTGTATTATAATAAAGTGAAAGTAGAGATTACAACCAAAGCCTTGATGTCGCAAGGTCCCCTTTTGATGACCCTTTTCTTCAACACACACACTTTCTCCAATCTTGAATGAAGAATATCCACAATAACTTGATAAACTGAAATGAGGTTCTCAAGCATGATCTAATGCAGTATTATCCATACAATCTTAGCCTTACTTTGCTTACTTAAATTTTCTTAAAGTTACTTAACTTTTTCCATGAGAGATCCTTGTTTATATAGGGGAAAGAGATATGGTTGAAGAGATTAGGATGATCCCACAAAATTAGAGAAGTGAGTAAGATCCAAACCATTCAGACGCCACCTCATCCTCTAGAAGATCACCTTCTAGAACTTTCATGAAACTTGACATTTTCTTAGTATTTTGACATCATCGCACCCTAGCTGTAGAGCAACCTGCAGAGACATCACAGCCCAGCTTTAGGGCAGGGGGCGACGATCAGACATCTTCTCACTCTGTGTATCGTGCAGCCTGCAACGACCTTCCTTAATAGGGTTTTTGAGAAGAGAAATCCAGTCACCTTCCTCATGGAGAAAGATTCTTTTTGGGATATTGCACACATGTTTTTCAATGGATCACTGGGGTGACCAAAATAATGTGTAACAAAATTCCCCCCAAAGTATGAGGTTGGAACTTGTGACAGTCGAAATACTTTGTAGAATGTGTGTGTCGGAAACAAGGAGCACATTGATCGGGGACCTGTAAACAGTCAAGCATCAGCATAATAATGTACCATTTTACGAGGTATTCATTCCCATGCTCAGATTATGAAATGTCAAGTGATTCATGGCCACAAAATATACATTGTGGATCCATTTCATTGTGAATCATCATATCCACCAGGAATACACTGTGGATCTATGTTATAAAATGACTCAAATTCGAACATAGCCACGAGACATACAAAGTGGATCTATGTGTCAATACAAATCATAAATACTCTGTCGTAACCTAGACCAAAATAGGATGATCCAGGGTCTTCATCTCCACTGTCCTTAAGTACGAATCTAACCATCCAATTACAAGTGCTGAAGTTGAACATGGTAGACACCACTTGATTACCGGTCATCAATGAAAACAGTTAACAAGTGTGAGGGAAATCATCATTGATGTCAATGACTCCCTAGGTACCCTAGTACAATCGAACGAATGTGAATAAATGAGTTGAATTTGAACACTTGATGGAATCTTTCAATCATGGGTCAATGATGTGAACCTATTGTTGAAATCAAAGAAACCTACCATTGAGGCATGCAGGTTCTAAGGTACTAAATGATTTCTAAATCTTGTTCCTTGATAATGAGTTTAAGTCGACAGGAAAAGAAGCGTCACAGGAAGACCTTTATGTATCCCCCGTAAATGACACGAAATAAGTAATATATTTGAGGTGGATCAGAGTGTGAAGTGATTTGAAACTGACACAGGGAAGGCCAACATGGTAGAAAATTCATAACTACAGATGGTCGACTCAGTAGGAGGCTTATTAAGGATAGACTTCTCTTGAACATATGAATGACACGACAATGGTCTTGGCAGCATTGACTCAAGGAGGAATCAACATATGGAGATGCAAATAGTCAAATGAGAGATAACTAGATTTCCCAACCCATATACAAAGATAAAAGGGGTGTCATGTTCAAGAGCGACTATTACTTCCACTAACACAGATACAGAGACACATTTCTTTCCCAATTTTCCATCACCATTTCTAGCGAGTACCTCTTTATTTTTACGCAATCTTGAGGAGGATAACATACGCTTGTTGATGTAAGCTCATCCTTTGGATGAATCCCTTGAAGTATGTTTAACGAACCCTAAGAAGGAGTGGTTCGGTCCCATATGGGTCTTTCAATGTTTGTTTAACGAGTCCAAAGATAGATAACTCAGGGGTTTTTCATGTTTAGAGAGTTTGAAAAACACTTAAAGAGAAATCCATAAGTTCATTTTTCATAAATTAATCCGATGAGACCGAAAAAGTGATAACCTACCCCTCATCAAATGTTTCCTTCAAATACTTTTACGAGCATGAAAAGAACAAGGTCGCTCAACAATATTTTCATTTTTACGGAGCGTGAAAAGGGCATAAAGGATACTCCATAAGTTTATTTTTTCGTGTTACCATTAGGAGTCCAAAAAAGCGATAAAAGTATATTCAGTTACATTCTCATTGATTTACAAGCACGAGAAACAACAAAATCTAAGCTCGGGGTTTTTCCTAAAAAACACTAAAAGGATCTGTATATGCAACAAATGTATAAAAACAAACCAAAAAGTGTATCCTTGTTCAATGTTTCACTCCTAGACTTTTCATTTTCAAAAAATCAACACTTTCAAATTCGTTAGGACTTTAGGGTTTAGGTAAAATATATAAAATAATATAAAATATAAATGAAAAAATGAGAAAGTCAATAAAAATGGGTAAAAACTTCATTTCACTATTCGATTGGTTATTTCACCCAAACTTTTCTCTAAAACCCCCTATTTACCTCGATTTTCCACTGTGGATTGCGGAAGGAATGACTGATCATTTGACAAATGGTCTCCACAGAGCAAGTAATTTTCATCTATTTCAACTTTCCATGGATCAAAATTTGTTTTTCATTGGTTAAAAATAAACTTTTGAGTCAAGTTTTTGACGGTACCTATGTGCGGAGGTCATCAAAGGTTCCCTATATCAATCCCTATGATGATCTAGGGTTGTTAGAAGAGGCCCTATAGATATCCTGCAACGACTCTCCATTGTACTGATGCTCAGACCTGCAACTTGCGTAGTTCAAAAAGTTTTTTAAGATGTATTGTCGATAAAAAATATCCAAGGAAGAAGATAAAGGTGTTAATCTCTCTTTAATGTTCCATTGGAATGGTGAGAGAGAGAGAGAGCAAAAGGAGGAAGACTACTTTGTCGGGAAAGACCAAAGAACTGTAATGGCCCTCCGACAGTGTGTATTGTTAAAATTATTCAAAATCCAAGGTATGAGGGCCCAACTGAGATTACTCGAATACTTAGTTCACATGTGGGATGTGAACGAACAGGAATTTCATGTGAGTTCTCACATTCTTATGATATATATTGAGGATATCTACTTCTTAACCAGGTTATCTCATCGTGGGTCTTGAATCACACTTATAGGTAGCAGAGGTGGTGGTTCCCCTATGAACCACTATATCAGTAAGCATTGTGTGTCAGGTACTTAGAAGCATAACAGTAAAATCGATATAAGAAATGGCTGAGACTTTCCCCTATGGACCATCCTTTATACCATCACATGCATGGCAGGTAGTGGATCTCCCCATATGGCTCTTCAGAGCTATTTTCAGTATGAGTTGGAATGTATGGAGCCCTAAGTTTTCAACTAGTGTGAAGGGGTTCTCAAAAGTATGAAAATACAACTGACTAAGTGCAGGAGTGGTGATCTCAAACAGTTTGAATACGGTTCTATTTTGGTGTCCTTCTTCCTAGATAGGGTCCCAGTTTTGCGCTTATAGGTAGAGTGGGGTATACCTGCCCCACGGGATCCGAGAATGAGGAGGTGGGTCGACCTTATGGCACGACATGCAGTCAGTCATATCATTAGATATAACGATGTTTTATTTGACTGGCAAAGGACTCATATGCTCATGGTCGACAACTATGCATATTCCAAACTGGACTTCTGAGGAGATCTTGACTTAGCTCTTCTCGAGGGTTCCCAATGAGGGGACATAGGTAACAAGGACATTTTGTTTATATGATGTTTTTGTGATTTGCAATGATATAAAATGTTTTTTATGTTTTTTATCCAATGACTAATCAAATTCTATTTGATGCTGCAGATGTGGGACCTTACCGACCTCCAGGTTCATCCCCTATCCAGAGGCAAGGGGAGAGAGATGTTGTAGCGGGAGTAGTTGTTACTGACTATGAGACCATGGAGAAAAACCTGGAGGGGCTCACGATGAACATCCTAGATGCCTCTATTGATGATAACCTAAGGCATTATCAGCACCACACAGTGGGCGTGTCTACTTGACCTTTTCTTAGTCTTTTGAAATCGTCACACCCTAGCTATAGAGAAGCCTGTGGAGACGTCGCACCCCATATTAAGGGTAGGGGGAAACGATCAGGCATTTTCGCACTCTGTGTATAGTGCAACCTGCGATGACCTTCCTTAATAGGGTTTTTAAGAAGAGAAATCTAGTCAGCTTCCTCACGAGAGAAAGATTCTTTCTGGGGACATACACACATGTTTTTCAATGGATCACTGGGGTGACCAAAATAATGTGTAACAGAATTCCCACCAAAGCATGATGCTGAAACTTGTGACAGCCAAAATACTTTGTAGAATGTGTGTGTTGGAAACAAGGAGCACACCAATCGGGGACCTGCAAATAGTCAAGCATCAACATAATAGTATACCATTGTCTGAGGTAGGCATTCCCATGCTCAGATTACAAAATGTCAAGTGATTCATGGCCAAAAAATATACACTGTGGATCCATGTCATTGTGAATCGACATAGCCACCAGGAATACATTGAGAATCTATGCTATAAAATGACTCAAATTCAGACATAGCCATGAGACATACAAAGTGGATCTATGTGTCAATACAAATCATAAATACTCCATCGCTATTTGGACCAAAATAGGATGATCCATGGTCTTCATCTCCATCGTCCTTAAGTATGAATCTAACCATACGATTACAGATGTTGAAGTCGAACATGGTAGACACCACTTGTTTACCGGTCATTAATGAAAACCATTAACAAGTGCAAGGGAAATCACCATTGATGTTAATGACTCCCAAGGTACCCTAGTACAATCCAACGAATGTGAAAAAATGAGTTGAAGTCGAACACTCGATGGAATATTTCAATTAGGGGTCAATGATGTGAACCTACTATTGAAAGCGAAGAAACCTTCCATTAAGGTATGCGGGTTCTAAGGTACTAAATGATTTCTAAATCTTGTTCCTAGATAATGAGTTGAATTCGACAAGAACAGACTCGTCACGGGAGGGCCTTGATATATCCCCCATCAATGAAATGAAATAAGTAACAGATTTGAGGTGGATCAGAGTGTGAAGTGATTTAAAACTAACATAGGGAAGGCCGACATGGTATAAAATTCATAACTGCAGATGGAAGACTCAGTAGGAGGCTTGTTAAGGTTGGAGTTCTCTTGAACATATGAATGACACAACAATGGTATTGGCAGCATTGACTCAAGGAGGAATCAACATATGCACATGTGGATAGTCAAACAAGAGTCAAATTGATTTCCCAACCTAGATACAAAGATAAAGGGGGTGTCATGTTCAAGAGTGACTATTATTTCCACTAACATGGATACATAGACACATTTCTTTCCCAATTTTCCCCCACCATTTCTGGCGAGTACCTCTTTATTTTTTATTCAAGCTTGAGGGGGATAACATATGCTTTTTGATGTAATCTCATCCTTTGGATGAGTCCCTTGAAGTATGTTTAACGAATCCTAAGAAGGAGTGGTTGGGTCCCATATGGATCTTTCGATGTTTGTTTAACAAGTCCAAAGAGAGAAAACTCGGGGGTTTTTCATGATTAGAGAGTCTGAAAAACACTTAAAGAGAACTACATAAGTTCATTTTTCGTAAATTAATCTGATGAGACCGAAAAAGTGAAAACCTATCGCTCATCAAATGTTTCCTTCAAATACTTTTACGAGGGTGAAAAGAATAAGGTCGCTCAACAATATTTTTGTTTTTACGGAGCATGAAAAGGGCTTAAAGGATACTTCATAAGTTTTGTTTTTTGGGTTACCATTACGAGTCCAAAAAATAGATGAAAGTATACTTTGTTGCATTCTCATTGATTTACGATCACGAGAAAGAACAAAAACTAAGCTCGGGGTTTTTCCTGAAAACCCCTAAAAGGATCTGTACATTCTAAAAAAGTATAAAAACACTTCAAAAAGCATACCCTTGTTCAATGTTTGACTCCTATACTTTTCATCTGCAAACAATCAACACTTGCAAATTCGTTAGGACTTTAGGGTTTAGGTAAAATATATAAAATATAAATGAAAATGAAAAGTCAATAAAAATGGGTAAAAACTTCATTTCACTATTCCATTGGTCATTTCACCCAAAATTTTCTCTAAAACCCCCTATTTACCTCGATTTTCCACTGTGGATTGCGGAAGGCACGGTTGATCATTCGACGAACGGTCTCCACAGAATAGGTAATTTTCATCTCTTTCAACTTTCCATGGATCAAAATTTGTTTTTCATTGGTTAAAAATAAAGTTTTGAGTAAAGTTTTTTACGGTACCTACGTGCGGAGGTCGTCGCAGCTGCCCTATATCGGGCTCTGTGATGATCTAGGGTCATCGCAAGAGTCCCTATAGCTATCCTGCGATGACTCTGCACTGTGCAGATGTCGAGGCCTACGACGTGTGCGGTTAAAAAGAAAAATTAAGATGTATTACCGATAAAAAAATCTCTAGGGAATAAGATAAAGGAGAATTAGGGTTTCGGGAAGCTATAAAGGAAGGGTAAAGCAACCTAATTCATTATGCATGATTATGATTTGATGTTGAGAGCTTCCAGAGGAGGAGGAGAGTCGACCTTGTTG
>JZKD02S1448873.1:0-10401 GCA_000966675.3 Picea glauca
TTCACCTACAAACTAAAAAATCATATTTATTCTATTAACACCTTTATTAATCCACAGTTAGTTCCATATTGTTACTAACAATATGGCATTAATTGTGGATTCTCCAGGAAACGATATCTTTGAAACCTCTCACCATAAAAACCCGAAAAAAATAACCTTTATTAATTTTTCTTTATTATTAATATAAAGTCATCCCAATACAATAATTGAGAAAAAAAAGAACATCCCAATATGGAATATATTTGTACCATCATTACTCATATATATAACAATTATAAATGTAATTATGAACAATTATTAACACCTGAGAAGAACTCATCGAGATCAGGGAGGTATCATAAACACAATCAGAAATTGGGGATCAGGACCCTACAAATGTCAACTACTAAACAGGATCTGGAAGCTCCTACCAGGCTTCATAGTGTGGCAACTCTGTAAAGAAATAAATATGAGAGTCTTTCACTCACAGCCCTCCACCCCTTCCAGCATTTGCTCCACCATCCACTTGAACCTTCAAGAAAACCTCCAGTTCCATCCTTGGACCAAAGATGACCAACCTTCAGACCCTGCAGAATCCATGATTCTCAACTCCTGAGGCCTTACTCTTTCCTCCACCATCTCTTTGCCACCCTCTCTCCCCCTCTCCTCCCAATTGGTCAGCCCCTTGATCTGGTCCCCCCCACCCCGATTCCATAAAATCAACTTCAATGGAGCTTCAAAAGGAAATACAGGCCCCTCCGAGGTGGGAGCAGTAATAAGGGATAGCCATGGAAGAATGCACAACATAACAATAGAAAACCTAGGCCATGATACCAACAACTCAGTGGAGATCATGGATGATTTTAGGGGCTAAATTTCACTCAAGGGCTAATTTTCCATGGTTTTTCCAAAAACGAGATTCCCTATTTTAAAAATGATTCGCCCAAATTATATAGGATAAAATTATTTTACCTTAAAAATTGCCAAAATCTTATAAAAACTATATAAAATCCTTACAAATTTGAATATTTTTACAAAAATATTGTCAATCATCTATAGTTGGCATATGAAGGATTAGTAAGATTCGCCAAGGTTTGTACATTTTAAAATAAATTTCCATCCTTAAAATCATCCATGGTGGAGATATGGGGTATGATCAAAGGAGTCCAACTAGCCCTGGACCACAACCTCACCTGCCTCTTCATCGAAGGAGAATCAAAGGTCATAATCGAGATAGCCTCCAAAATCATCAATGGCAGGAACCCAGAAAATATTACCCCAAGCTGGCGCCTATTGGGCCCTCTATGCAGCTTTCAATCATTACCCAGGCCCTCTCTAACTATCATCACCTCTCACGTGAGAAGGGACGCAAACAGAGTGGCAGATAGACTAGCTAATGCAGTAGTGGATCTCACTCAACAAATCACCCTCACAAACCTTGGAAAGCCCTAGAGCTTCGAAACCAGGCCCGAGCTTGGTGAAAAAGAAAGGGTCACCCTCCAGGGAATTCCTCCCAAGTCCTTCTGCCTCCTAAGACTTTCAGCCTCACTGGTGGGAAGGAGGATGCATTGTAGAGGAGAAAATCCCTCCAAGTTGGAAACTGACAGAAGGAGGGGAGAACCCAATTACAACAGAAGACACAAGCACAGATGGCGGAGAGGAGGGATCACACTACACCTATCATATGGCAACGAAGCATCTTGAGCTTCTCTTTGAAATCTGACAGTGGCAGAACAAGCAGGTGCATGGCCAAAGGACAATCCACTAGTGACTAGATCTGTTGTTTGAGGCGTTCTCAGATGCCCCAACACAAGCACGTTGCCCCACTTGCAAGTAGAAGTTTGTCCTAGTCTACACCTCCCATGGACATCCAGGTTCCCCAATGGATTGACGTGGCCCACCCCGACTCTGGTTCTTGTCAATTACAATTTTTAGAATGAACAGTGATTATATTCTCACTCTTTTTTATAGTTGTGCAACCTTCTTAGCAATGGCGGCTCTGAATGAAGCCTGCCCTAGGCTAGTTAGTGGGAACAAAGTTCCTGTTGAAATTTTCAGCTTTTTGCTCAATTTTTGTAAACTGAATCTCAGCCATGATAGACATATCATCGCTTGGAGCCACCTGTTCTGGTTTCCCTTATGTGGCAGAACAAGTGGTTGCCAAATGAAACATAGTTGTACACTCGTGATATAATACAAGGTTCTTCTTTTATTTACAAAAAAAAGAAATTATGAACAATTATTATAATGTTATCAATAAAATATATCAGAAAATAACATTTCATAAAAGTATTTTTTCTTTGTAAACATGTTTAATCGACACATTGTATCTTGCTATAAATTAAACAATTCACCTTGAAGATGAATTCAACATTATATGGCATTAATATTTTAAGTTTTTGCAATTACAATCCAAAGTAAACGATTTCATAAAACTAAAGTTAATAATTATATGACAACTCTAAATTCTAGTGAGTGATACATCTTAAATTTAATTTAAAAACAGAGAAATCATTAGTGTACTTATAATACATTTTATAAACACTACAACAAAACATGCCATTAGCGCCTAGAATAGTGTTGGAATTTAGTGTATTTGAGTGCATGAATTGGGCTCAATGGTCAACACAAAACCCGGTGTCAAATGGTGTGTTCAGTTGGGTGCCTAATTTAGTGCCAGGATTAGCGCCCAGTTTAGAGACTAAAATAGCGCCTAGTTTAGCACCTAAAATAGTGCCTAGTTTAGCGCCTAAAATAGCTCCTAGATTAGCGTTGAAATTGGTAGTTTTTCTCCCAATCATGCTTTATGTTTTTCTTCTAGTATAACATCTAAAATATCTTTTGGTTTGGCTTCCAAATTTACGCCAAGATTTGCTTCCATTAGTGCATCTTTTTTTACTTCTAAAATGGCTTCCATGATTGAGTCTTTTGTTGCTTCTAAAATTGCTTCCATTTTTACTTTTTTGTTTGCTACCTGAATTGCTTCTTTTTTTGTTTCCTAGGTAGCACCAAGGTTTGCTTCCAAGATTTCTTTTGGTTTGTATTCCATTTTTTCTTCCTCTTTTTCTTCCAAAAATTCTTATTTTTTTTTCTTCCAAAGTGCCACCAAGTTTTTCTCCTTAATTGGCACCGAATTTTGCTTCCAGAATTGCTTGCTTGTTAGCTCATAGTTTGCTTCATTTTAGTTCCAAGGTTTTCTTCCTTTTTAGTGCATGGTTTTGATTCCTTTTTAGGTCTAGGGTTTGTTTCCTTTAATTGTTGGGATTTTCTTCTTAATTAGCATCCAGTTTTGCTTCTTGTTAAGCAACCAATTTATCTTCCTACTTAGATCTAGAAATAGCTCCAATCATGGCTTCCAATTTAATGTCTAGTTTTACTTCCATTTTAGAGCCACATTTTTATTCCATTTTAACAACTCATGTTGCTTCCTTTATATCTTCCATTTATTAAGTTAATATTTTTTATTTCAATTTAATTAGTTAAATATATCATGCCTGTTAAAAAACTTATATTATTATAGAGTAAGTCATATTGCATTTGAAGTATTTTATATTTGAACTATGAGTGTACATTCTGACATAAGGAAAATCAAAATTAGGGGACTTGCCCCCAATAAGGATTCCATAAATGGGATTACCCCCACTTCCTATATACATTCCATATGTTGTAGTGTGACTACCTACCAAAGGAAATCTAGTTCCAAAGACACCCATGCCCTTGAATGCAAAAAACAATGGGTATTCAACCAACACAACGAATGGGTGCCCTTATGGCGATGCTAAAGACACCAAGGGAGACATTGGAAAAGGGATTGGCTCCACCTACAAGTGTTCTTGTATAAGTAGTGATGCCTCTAACAGATATACCATATATGGAAGGGCTTCATCCCCTTGTCCCTGAGGCTCGTGCAAAATTTTCTATCCCCAACTAAGAATGGAGAAAGTTGTCTACAAAATCTTATAGATTATTTGAAAGGAATTCACCTAATGAAGTAATAAATGTTTCATCCTCCTCTAAGTCAAGAGTTAAATAACATTCCTAGCCATCCAGTGCAGTTCATAAGCCCCAATGAACAACAACAATAGTAGGACGGTCGAACAACATTTTATCCCGCTAAAGCCATTGAATTGTTGGGTTTTATAATAATCAGCTACGATGTACAATTACGCGCCTAATTGTACTTAGTTTCCAGATTTTATATTTGCAAGGAAAGAAATGAAATCATTCAAATATGGAAAAACTATAGGTGAATGTGGTTAGTACATCAAAGTGATATATTTCGTACCCTCAAATACCGAAATACCAATTTCAAATTGAGGCATTTGTTTGTTACCCGAAAAGCATGGTTAAGAGCAAGGAATCTGTTATCACTCTGTAATTTTCCCAAGGTTGTGGAGGCAGTCACAGAGGAAACATCAAAACCACTTCAAGTCTTGGATCTATCCCTCCAAGACTCAGAGAAGGATCTCTCCGTTTGATATAGATTTGTTTGGATAGATATTAGGCTAGCTATGCAAAACATAATATGTTTTTGAGTTGGGTAGGTGCAAATAAGAGGAACCATGGGAAATGGAGTCACATTCTGAGATTTAATCAAAACCAAATCCTACAGAAATCCTTACAGGGAAAGGTAGGAAAATCATTGGATTCTTCATAAGCTTGAGGTATGGCAGAGGGGAGAAATGTTAAGAAGTTAAATTAAAGACAGAGCAGTAAAGAATTTTTCGTTTAACTTTCAGTGGAAAACGTTGACATTGCTTTAAACTGGGAACAGGGTTTTTTTACACAAATACTAATCTTAAATCTCTTTAAAAAAATAGAGAAGAGAAACATATATTAAAACAAAGGAAAACAAAATCACAGTGAGAAAAACTTCACCAATGGATTTGACACAAGAATTATGTAACTGTTGTGACTGCATTATTTAATTGATGAAAAACACAGGAGGCTCTATGAGCTCTGATACAAGTCAAATAATGGTCCCTGACTCCTATTCCAAACATATATATAAATCAAAAACAAAATCCTTAGGCTCAGGAGATCGAATTCGATCCTCCTGGACAAAAATAGCAAGTAAATCTCAAAGATTTGGAACTGCAAATTTGGCTGAATCTTATGAAAATAGGGGTGTGCTCAGTCATTGATTTCTCCCAATCGGTGACACATGTGCAAAAATAAAAGGATATTATTGTATATTATCTTGTCTGGAGAAAAAACCTCCTTCAGCTTCTCAAATTTCGTCTCCACCTCGCCGAAACAACTCCTACAAAATCAGGACTGTAACAGGAAAAACCAAAAATCCGAAAAATGAGGCTGAAAGATAGATTTGATTCTCCCAACTGGTGGCACCTTTGCAAAAACTGAGAGTGGTTTTTCAAAATTCTTTTTCGTTTTCTTGGAATCCTTCCCGGAAAAAAACTGGTCAAGACAACAAAAATGGTGGTTTTGAGTTTTTGGGGGAGGGCGGTTTTTTGGGGGAAAGGCGGTATTCTAGACCCACCCTTGAGGTGGTAAGTTGTATTGGGAGGGGGGGGTCCGAAATCACCTGGAGGTGACAAGTTTCCCCCCCAATACCCCTTATCGTCCCCCCCCCCCCCCCTCTCCGTTAAAGTTCGAAAATCACATGGGGTCCAAAACATTTTATGTCTGTGGATTAAATTTTGGGAATGTGTGCATATGAATTTGCAGGAGGGGGGAATGGTGCGACTTTTATTTTATTGTTTTTTTTTATTTAATTATTTATTATTTGTTTCTTTTTACGTTTTTTTTCTTTTCCTTTTTGTTTTGTATTTTTATTTTTATTTTGTTTTAATGTTTTATTATGTGTTTTTAGTTATGTTTTATTTCTAATTTGTTTTTTAATTAATTTAAATTAAGGGAACACTAGCCTAATTACTAACTTTATTAACCTATTTACTAACTACCAACCTTATTAATTTATTTTTCTTTTTAGCCTAAGTTTGTTTATTCATGGATGGGTGGTGGGATAATGGAGGATGATGTCATGATGCAGGGGTGGTATGGTATTGTCAGTATGGCGGTAAGTTGGAAAAGTGGTAGGGAGCTGAGGATGGTCTGATGCAATGGATTGAAGACACGTTGGGACAGGACCTGTTGGGAACACCACCTCATTCCGGAGACCCCCCCACACCGTTAGAGATAGAACGGTCGAGGGGATCTGGAATCACTTGTAGACCGTCCATCTGCGTGCTGTCAGGATAACCATAGATCTGTGCGCACTTGTTAATCACCATTCTGGACCATCGATCAAAAATCCACTGTCAGTCATTGATCTATGTGTTGCTAGATCGACCATCGATCTAAGTGTGTTCTTTATTCTCCAGGCGCGAATGCAGCAAAAACTTAGGTTTAGTGCTTTTTGTGGTTTTTGGGCACTGCTTCCCTTGCTTTTGTCACCATGGGGTTAGGAAACACCACTCAGCGTCAAAAATCATGAATTTTATTTTCTTTTCCTTTCCTTGAAAATAATTTGCAGAAAAAAAATATTATTTGCAAGCCAAAATACATCTAGAATCAAAATTTTCCAGTCACCATATGATCCTATGAATTATAGGGTTATAACAGTGGCTCCACCTGGGGATGGAAACTCTTTTGGGAGGTGTCAAGAACCACTGAAACCTGAACATGCAGACCAGTGCTTTATTCATTGGGCTGATCCCAAAATCTTATTCTGCAACTTGTACCTGTGTTGATCTTTCAACTGAGACCACATCAAAATGAAACTTCTGAAAAAGAGATGCCCAGAATGTTGAGCTTATTCATACTCTCCTACCTACTCTATACTTCTGAAAATCATGCTAAATCAAATAATACAAAAATGCCAATGAAGCCAATTAAGTAGTTGCTGAGACCAATGGACTTCTTGAATTCTTGTTAGCACGGTCAAAAAGGCAGCTTGACCTTTTTCCCATAGATTCAAAACTGCAAAGTGTAATGGCCACTGCTGAAAGCATGATTTATCTTTACAACAGAGACCTCGACAATCCTAAAGAAAAAAAGTAATGCCAGAGATATATTGGGGCTCTGCAGTGAAAAAATTCTCCATATAGGTGGCTATAGGATCATGATAGAACTGACATATTCCTTGATTTTTAATTTTAACCAACTCAACTTCATGATTTGATGTTGTAGTTATGCTATTTGCATCCTCATGCACTTCCTGACATGGGTGCAACTTTTTTGATGGGTTCTGAAATGATGCTTCTATTGAATACATCCATGTAGATGATTGTCTGATCATATCCATATCATAACAATTTTTTAAATCGTTGGGGGTAAATGAAAACTGACTTTGAAAACACAATCTATCCAGCATATTAGCTATAGGGTCATAAAATATTTTAGATGACTGTGGAATTTTGCTACTGGCATTTCATTTCTTACCCTATGCTCCTCAAATAGAATATGACCAAGATTCCCTTTCAAAGTATGAAAATAACTTAAACATAAGGGCAGGGAATCAAAATGGATCAACTCACTACATGTCCCGGGCTTTGTGTTTTCATCCGAGTTTTGGCCTGCACAAAGACTCAAGGGTTGCACTTCTGAATCTGCAATAGCTTATGTATCATCCATGTTCTCCTCACTTGGCGTGTTAGAGCATTCCTCATCCTTTCTATTTACAACCTGTTTGAAATGTTCCCTCAGGAGTGAGGTAAAACACAGGGGCAGTCGGTTTGCATTTTCTTGAAAATGTTTTGCATTTTCCTCCTTGCAATCATGATTGTTGTGCAAAGGTTGATTGTCATATCTGAGTTGTAATTGATCTTCTTCCTGCCAATGACATGTTGTTGATTGCTTTGAACAGTTCACATCTATTTCTGCCTCATGCTCATCATCATACTGATCACACTTGGGTAGATTATCCAAGTAAGGAATGTCATCAAACATGCACATCATATCAGTTGGTTGTTCCTCTATAAGTTGAGATGAAGCTTCACCTTTGACTACATCGTGAATTGAATACATGAAAGAATCATTATCCAAACCATGGTACCAAGGGTGAGCTACAAAATGTTTAGGAACTGTGACCTTTTCTTTCTCTGAAATCAATGGAGCATGATGTCTTTGAACATCAAGTTTTTCTCTTATGTTAATCTTCTGCATCATCTCTTCCATGGTGTTGGCCAGAACGTCCAGTTTATCTTCTGAAGATTTCAGTTGCTCCTTTTCTTTGTTCTTTACCTTTGACCTTTTGATCAGCAAGTTGGCCTCCACATCAACTGCAACCTTTTGCATTTCTTCAAGTGTTGCAGTGTTCCTTTCTCTTAATTGGAATGCCATCTCAGGATCAAAAGCATATGGGTAATGCAACTGAGCTAAACCAGGAGGTGGTATTACATCTACCGGTATTAAATGATACACCTCATTGAACCTGGTTGAGAACTATTGTACTGTCTCTCCTGGCTTCATTTTCAAGTGGTCATACTCTTCTAAGGTGAGGAAAACATTTCCCATGATCACCCACTTATCTAAGAAGACTTGCATGAATTGATGAAAATTTCTGATGCTTGCATCTAGAAGATTCTTAAACCAATTCTTGACTTTACCTTGCAAAGACAAGGAAAACATCCTAATATATACATCATCATATTCAACCTCATAAAGGTCAAGTAAATCTTCAAACCTCTGGATGTGTTTTTCAGCAGTGACATTGGCATTCTCTCCATCAAATCTAGGCAGCTTATTTCTATAATTGGCAGGGGGGTCATGGAGGATAGGAGGAAAATCTAGGGGCTTGTATCTGTCTGGGATTTGGCAGGTATAGGAGGTGAATCAAGAGGCTTACAACCATCCAAAGGTTTAGAAAGAGTAGGAGATAAAGTATGAGGCTTATGTCTCGCTAGGATTTCTACAGGTGCATCTGGGATGTGCACAGGTGTAGGAGTGTGTACCATAGCTATGGGAATGGGATCAATCCCTTGAGGTTCTTCAGGTTGAAAATGATCATCCTGAACTTCAACAATATACTCTGGACTAGGATCATGATAAGAGAGAAAGTAATTGCAGATGAAACCATTAATATCATGAATATAATTTGAGCTTGAGTACCTGGTCTTTCTAGGCTGCTTGGTCATGCTTTAGGTTCTTCCTCCAGTGGAGTCTTTGAATCGACACTGTCTGGAGCTGATTAGATTTTGGAGTCACCGGGTGAACGATCTCAGCCTTCTTGTGTCTGGTCCCTATCCACTATCAGTTATCATATTTGGAACTTGAAGTGCACTACTGGAGAAAGTTCCCCAGTATGGTCGCCATTATGTTATCACTCTGTAATTTTCCCAAGACTGTGGAGGCAGTCACAAAGGAAACATCAAAACCACTTCGAGTCTTGGATATAGCCCTCCAAGACTCAGATAGGGATCTCTTTGTTTGATATAGATTTGTTTGAATAGATACTAAGCTAGCTATGCAGAACATAATATGTTTTTGAGTTGGGTAGGTGCAGCGAAGAGGAACCATGGGCAATGGAGTCACAATCTGAGATTTAATAAAAAACAAATCCTACAGAAATCCTTAAAGGGAAAGGTAGGAAAATCATTGGATTCTTCATAAGATTGAGGTATGGCAGAGGGGGAAAATATTAAGAAGTCAAATTAAAGACAGAGCAGTGAACAATTATGCATTTAACTTTCAGTGGAAAACATTGACATTGCTTTAAACTGGGAAGAGGTGTTTCTACACAAATCCTGATCTTAAATATCTTTAAAACAATAGATAAGAGAAACATATATTAAAACAAAGGAAAACAAAATCACAGTGAG
Source organism: Picea glauca (assembly GCA_000966675.3). Classification (NCBI taxonomy): domain Eukaryota; kingdom Viridiplantae; phylum Streptophyta; class Pinopsida; order Pinales; family Pinaceae; genus Picea; species Picea glauca. Next base: position 9,762 of record JZKD02S1448873.1, read on the forward strand.
AAAAACTTCACCAATGGATTTGACACAAGAATCCTGTAACCGTTGCGACTGTATTATTTAATTGATGAAAAACACAGGAATCTCTATGAGATATGATACAAATCAAATCATGGTCCCTAACTCCTATTCCAAACATATATATAAATCACAAACACGATACTTAGGCTCAGGAGATCGAATTCGATCCTCCTAGCCAAAAATAGCAAGTAAATCCCAAAGATATGGAACTGCAAATTTGGCTGAATATGATGAAAATAGGGGTACGCTCAGTCATTGATTTCTCCCAATCTATGACACCTGTGAAAAACCTTAAAGAGGTTATTGTATATTAGCTTGTCTAGAGAAAAAACCTCCTTCAGTTTCTCAAATTTCATCTCCATATCGCCGAAACAGCTCCCGCAAAATCGGGACTGTAACAGGAAAAACCAAAAATCCAAAAAATGAGGTTGAAAGATAGCTTCGATTCTCCCAACTGGTGGCACCTTTGCAAAAACTGAGAGAGTTTTTTCAAAATTCATTTTCGTTTTCTTGAAATCCTTGGAAAAAAACTAGTCAAAATGGAAAAAAAATGGTGGTTTTGAGTTTTGGGGGGAGGGCAGGTTTTTGGGGGAAAGGTGGTATTCCGGACCCCCCCTGAGGT
>JZKD02S1448884.1:0-10972 GCA_000966675.3 Picea glauca
GTGGAGGGGTGTATAGTATTTTTGGGTGTATAATCTCCATGGGGTATAAACATGGCTGAAAACAAAGACCTATGAATTAGGAAGATAATCAAGCTCCACAACCAAGAGATCTTAAGAAATAAATTATGACCTTTGAATATGATGGCATGAAATTAACTCAACCTCTAGACTTGTATCAAGTTCCATGGTATACTAACCTAGAAGATGACCATATGGAACCAAATGATCTGGATCAACTATACACTATGACTATATGCAATGGAGCATATTACATTAATCCCACAAAAGATGGATCCATAAGTTGGTGAAGCATTTAGTCTGCGGATGACAACTCTGAAGCTGCTTGGGACAATTGGAAGTAGGGAAGGTATGAAAATTTCACCAGGAATTGTACAAATGTTAGATCTATAATATGGATTGGATTTGAGATAGGTAATTACCCAACATATGATGGTACCTCGGATCTACATATCTTTCTTTTTTATATGGAGGGTAGGGTTGTGACATAACATAGAATCTCATCACTTGACCTAGCCTTGAAGTCTTCTCCTACCAAGTAGTGGGATACTCACAAAAGAACCCACTCTTATTGGAATGAAGTTAAATTTGGTATACAATATCATTTTATTCATGCATTGCAAGTGCAACAACTGAGACAATACCGAAACCAGAAGAGTCAGATGTTATCCTCGGAAATATAAGATGGCCAATCCAATCTAGTTGTGCATGTTGAGCATTGTTTAAAAGGATATAAATTTTCAAAACTTTCGTCCTATCTATGGAAACATCAATTATTTCACTCTCTCATAACTATTCCAAAGGCCCGGTATGTGCATGAGGAGAATCAAAGACAAACTATCTACTAGGAAGTGCTACAAAATCATTTCTGGTGTGACTTCTCTTTCTTTGGTAAGACTCCTGAAATTACAGTTGTGTTGCAACTAATCAAGATAATGTTGTTTAATACTAAATTCAATCCCAAACAACCACTTGCATTCTTTCTTGAGCATGAACATTTGCTTGAGTATATCTTTTATCCATCCCCTGTAAGAATGCCTATGACTTGTAGTAAAGTTAATAAGGACCCAAGAGACCTCGAGGAGATGGAGGAAGTTAGAAAGTTAACTTTTCAAGAACCATAGGAACCAGAGAAGTTAGGGATACCATATCAGGTGATATCAACAGATCATACACCCAACCTCATTTTGATGATTACAGTTGTGTGAGACATCCTCCAGGACATAGACCTAAGAGAGAGCCCATGAGTTGGGTGTGCCCATGAGATGGGTGTGTGGTTCCTATATGAGGTAGAACCAAAATGTTTTGTTGGCCTCCTCTGTGCAGAGATTTGAGATGATACTCCAGATGATTCTCCTGTGTAACGAAGTGAGAAACAAGATCTATTGAGTTTGACGTGCATTTTGCTAAGCACAGGTGAAAGTGTGGAAAATCCCATGAGTTGGGTGCATCATTCTGAGACTAATATGAAACGATGTATTAGCCTCCTTTGAGAAGAGAGTTGAGATAATGTGATACTCCAGATGATTCTCCTATGTAACACAGTGAAAAATAAGATCTGTTGAGTTGGACATGCCTCTGGCTGAGCATAGGTGAATGTAATCCTACTGGTTGAGCACTAGTGAGTGTGGTTCTCCTGTGAGACACAATGATATAGAGATGTGGACATCCTTGTGGATGAGCATAGATGAATGTGACCCTAGTGGTTGAGCACTAGTGGGTGTATGAGATCCCTTGCTATATTGTTCAAGATTCAGACTTACCTGTAACCCTATTTGTGATGTAAAGGGTACATGTCGACCCCATCATAAAGTGAAAGATAATTAATATGGTAATTATTAATTATATTGTGAGTTATTGATGTCGGCCCTGTTGTGAAAATAGACACCATTGTTTATAGGTTCAGTCTAATATAAGTAAAGATAAATTCCCCATTGAGGAATCATATCATAGTGTGAGTTTGGAAATTGCAGCAAATACTTACTTCTTGGGAAAAGTGCACACCTCTCTTGGGCATTAGTCTTATAGGGTTTGTGAGCACCCTTTTGTGTGCTAGTATTTTATGGAGGTGGAGGTGTTTCTCTTGAAGAATATAGCAAAGGATTGGTTGGGATTTCTTCCCTTGTTGTGAAGGTTTTCCTAGGATACTTCTTGTGTACTTGTGCATGGTGTTTCTTCTTGTGATCTTGGTTGCTGCAACAAATTGTTTATGGTTTAAGTAAAATGATAAAAATGGAATGAACTTCATGCGTAACCCTAGCTTATTGAAAAATAAACATGGAATCAGAACATAGGTCTTGAAGAACCTGTTTCACAAGTAATTTTTATCCATCCTCTCTTCTGCAAAACTGTACGACCCTCCTAGGGTTTTGAGAAATTTTGTACGACATACCTTTCTTAGAAGTTTCAACAATTGTCACTTGGACATAGGGGATAAAAAAATAATAGGAGTGTATGGACTCCTTCAGAACACCTCCAGCAAGATTTAGATTTCATTTCCAAGCATTTTGACTGTTTGCCCCTAGGGTTTCTAGGGTTTCGCTAATTTCTGCAGAAATTTAATAATTAGGGTTTCTACTACTCTTTAAAAGAGCTCTTCATCTCACCAGTGTTCTCCTATATTTCAAAGGATTATTTTTGGTATTCATAAGTCCAACAAAACCTAAAAGTGTTAGCCTAGCCTAGTCATTAGGTTTTCTAGCCCAGTTGACAAGGGTTTGTGAAGAATCTAAAATTATGATGAACAGAATCATGATGGAAGACAAGCTTGATGGATCAAACAAACTCAGTTCTTGAAAGCCAAGACGTCAAGGAGATGAAGACATCAACATATCATCACTCTCATGTATGGTCCCTACCAATTATAATACTTGGTTAATTGACAGTGGTGCCTCCAAGAACATGACCAGTTTTAGAGATCACGTAACATTTTTTGTTGAGAAAGAGACACATCTACATGTTGTCCTTGGATATGATGCCAAATATAATGTGAAATGGGTTGGAACTTATACCTTCCAACTAGATTCAGATATGTAGCTTCAACTAAGAGAAGTATTGTATGTACTTGTAATGAAGAGGAACCTTGTCTCCATTTTTTCCTTGGAAGACAAAGGCTACAAGGTTACCTTCTTAGAAGGAAGAGTTCTTGCATGGCACAAATACTCACATACAAATTTTTCCAAGGTAATTAGTGTCTGAGAAAATGGATTGTACATATTAACCATCAAACTAGTCCAAGCCCTGTTACATGACACTATAAAATTGAGTGAGCTATGGCATAGAATACTTGATCACATTCATTATAGAGCTCTCTCAGCTCTAGGGAAAATGGTAACCAGTCTTCTAGATATACAACTTTATCATAAAGGTGTTTGTAAAGGTTGTTCTCTTGGCAAGAATGTTAAAGGATCCTTCTTGAGAAGTGAAAATAGATCCAAGGAAATATTGGACTTGATACATTTAGATGTGTGTGGGCCAATGATTGTTGCATCTTTGAATGGGTACTTGTACTATGTACTCTTTATAGATGATCACTCTCGAAAAAATTGGATTTACTTCCTTAAGAACAAGGATGGATTCCTTGCAAAATTTCAAGAATTCAAATCTCAGGTTGAGAACCTGACCGGAAGAAAGATCAAGGTACTAAGATAAGATAATAGAGAAGAATACACCTCCAAATATTTAAGAAATTTCTATATTGAAATAGGGATCAAGAGGGAGTTCACAGTTCCTTACAACCCTCAGCAAAATGGGGTTGTAGAAAGGGCAGAATCAGGCATGAAAACCTATGACTCTATGGGCAGAATCAGGCATGAAAACAATGTATGTTCAAAACATGAGTCCTCATCAGATCTTGAAGAAAATTACTCCAGAAGAATCCTTCACCGGAGTGAAGCCTAAGGTTGGACACTTCAGAATATTTGGGTGTCTAGTATATTTTCATGTACCCAAAGATAAGAGATCCAAGATAGACCCTTTATGGAGAAAGGGCACATTTGTAGGATACAGTGAATCCTCAAAATCATATCGGATCTACATTCTAGGTCAAAGACATATTGAAATAAGAAGAGATGTTACTTTTGAATAAGAAATAGCCTTCCAAAGATCTACAAAATTTCATATGGAAATTGATAGTGAGATAATGCCTTCTCCCCCTTCAGCAGTTCCTAGGGAGACAAAAATTATTCCAGTTTCTCCAGTTGATTCAATTGTTCTAGCCAATCCAATTTCTCAAATTGACATGCCCATATATATTATAGTGGGACATAGAATCCCTGCATGGGCCCAACAAAATCTACAGGAAGAAGAGGGACATACAACCCCTCAAGGGACAACTAGAGAGAGAAAGAGACCAAAGTTATTCTCAAGCTACCTTTCATCCAAGAGTCACATCATTGACTCCAAGCCTTCCTGTCATGGAGAAGCTTTAGGTGAACAGTTATGGAAAGATTCCATGACAGAAGAATATCAGTCTATATTGAAAAATGATGTATGGGATATTGTTCCAAGACCAGAGGGAAATTTTGTAGTGACTTCCAAATGGATTTATAAAATCAAGCATGTAGCTGATGGAAGCATCGAGAAATAAAAAGAGATATTTGTAGCCAAAGGGTTCTCTCAAGTAGAGGCAATTGACTATGATGAGACTTTTTCTCTAGTAGTCGGATACACTTCCATCTGTTCTATCATTGCACTAGTTGCTTCCATGGGTTGGTAACTACATCAGATAGATGTAAAGACAACATTTCTCCATGGTGAAATTGAGGAATAAGTTTATATCGAGCAACTAGAAGGATTCGTTATACACAATGAAAAATATCATGTGTGCAAGTTGAAGAAGGCCTTTTATGGACTAAAAAAAAGCACCACGTGCTTGGTACGAGAAAATGGATGGATTCTTGATGAGTTTGGGCTTTAGCAAGAGTGTTTATGATCCAAACCTGTATTATCACATCGATGGAAATGAGTTCTTGATCTTGGTCTTATATGTGGACGACATTTTCCTCACTGGTTCAGAGAGACTCATTGTTGAATGTAAACAAGCATTTACTACCAAATTTGAGATGAAGGATTTAGGCTTGATGCATTACTTCTTGGGACTAGAAGTATGGCAGAGGACAGATGAGATTTTCCTGAGTCAAGGAAAATATACTGTGNCCTCCTCTGTGCAGATATTTGAGATGATACTCCAGATGATTCTCTTGTGTAACGAAGTGAGAAACAAGATCTATTGAGTTGGACATACATTTTGCTAAGCACAGGTGAAAGTGTGGAAAATCCCATGAGTTGGGTGCATCATTCTGAGACTAATATGAAATGATGTATTAGCCTCCTCTGAGATGAGAGTTGAGATAATGTGATACTCCAGATGATTCTCCTGTGTAACGTAGTGACAAATAAGATCTGTTGAGTTGGACATGCCTCTGGATGAGCATAGGTGAATGTGATCCTACTGGTTGAGCACTAGTGAGTGTGGTTCTCCTGTGAGACACAATGATATAGAGATGTGGACATCCTTGTGGATGAGCACAGATGAACGTGACCCTAGTGGTTCAGCACTAGTGGGTGTATGAGATCCCTTGCTATATTGTTCAAGATTCAGACTTACCTGTAACCCTATTTGTGATGTAAAGGGTACATGTCGACCCCATCATAAAGTGAAAGATAATTAATATGGTAATTATTAATTATATTGTGAGTTATTGATGTCGGCCCTGTTGTGAAAATAGACACCATTGTTTATAGGTTCAGTCTAATATAAGTAAAGATAAATTCCCCATTGAGGAATCATATCATAGTGTGAGTTTGGAAATTGCAGCAAATACTTACTTCTTGGGAAAAGTGCACACCTCTCTTGGGCATTAGTCTTATAGGGTTTGTGAGCACCCTTTTGTGTGCTAGTATTTTATGGAGGTGGAGGTGTTTCTCTTGAAGAATATAGCAAAGGATTGGTTGGGATTTCTTCCCTTGTTGTGAAGGTTTTCCTAGGATACTTCTTGTGTACTTGTGCATGGTGTTTCTTCTTGTGATCTTGGTTGCTGCAACAAATTGTTTATGGTTTAAGTAAAATGATAAAAATGGAATGAACTTCATGCGTAACCCTAGCTTATTGAAAAATAAACATGGAATCAGAACATAGGTCTTGAAGAACCTGTTTCACAAGTAATTTTTATCCATCCTCTCTTCTGCAAAACTGTACGACCCTCCTAGGGTTTTGAGAAATTTTGTACGACATACCTTTCTTAGAAGTTTCAACAATTGTCACTTGGACATAGGGGATAAAAAAATAATAGGAGTGTATGGACTCCTTCAGAACACCTCCAGCAAGATTTAGATTTCATTTCCAAGCATTTTGACTGTTTGCCCCTAGGGTTTCTAGGGTTTCGCTAATTTCTGCAGAAATTTAATAATTAGGGTTTCTACTACTCTTTAAAAGAGCTCTTCATCTCACCAGTGTTCTCCTATATTTCAAAGGATTATTTTTGGTATTCATAAGTCCAACAAAACCTAAAAGTGTTAGCCTAGCCTAGTCATTAGGTTTTCTAGCCCAGTTGACAAGGGTTTGTGAAGAATCTAAAATTATGATGAACAGAATCATGATGGAAGACAAGCTTGATGGATCAAACAAACTCAGTTCTTGAAAGCCAAGACGTCAAGGAGATGAAGACATCAACATATCATCACTCTCATGTATGGTCCCTACCAATTATAATACTTGGTTAATTGACAGTGGTGCCTCCAAGAACATGACCAGTTTTAGAGATCACGTAACATTTTTTGTTGAGAAAGAGACACATCTACATGTTGTCCTTGGATATGATGCCAAATATAATGTGAAATGGGTTGGAACTTATACCTTCCAACTAGATTCAGATATGTAGCTTCAACTAAGAGAAGTATTGTATGTACTTGTAATGAAGAGGAACCTTGTCTCCATTTTTTCCTTGGAAGACAAAGGCTACAAGGTTACCTTCTTAGAAGGAAGAGTTCTTGCATGGCACAAATACTCACATACAAATTTTTCCAAGGTAATTAGTGTCTGAGAAAATGGATTGTACATATTAACCATCAAACTAGTCCAAGCCCTGTTACATGACACTATAAAATTGAGTGAGCTATGGCATAGAATACTTGATCACATTCATTATAGAGCTCTCTCAGCTCTAGGGAAAATGGTAACCAGTCTTCTAGATATACAACTTTATCATAAAGGTGTTTGTAAAGGTTGTTCTCTTGGCAAGAATGTTAAAGGATCCTTCTTGAGAAGTGAAAATAGATCCAAGGAAATATTGGACTTGATACATTTAGATGTGTGTGGGCCAATGATTGTTGCATCTTTGAATGGGTACTTGTACTATGTACTCTTTATAGATGATCACTCTCGAAAAAATTGGATTTACTTCCTTAAGAACAAGGATGGATTCCTTGCAAAATTTCAAGAATTCAAATCTCAGGTTGAGAACCTGACCGGAAGAAAGATCAAGGTACTAAGATAAGATAATAGAGAAGAATACACCTCCAAATATTTAAGAAATTTCTATATTGAAATAGGGATCAAGAGGGAGTTCACAGTTCCTTACAACCCTCAGCAAAATGGGGTTGTAGAAAGGGCAGAATCAGGCATGAAAACCTATGACTCTATGGGCAGAATCAGGCATGAAAACAATGTATGTTCAAAACATGAGTCCTCATCAGATCTTGAAGAAAATTACTCCAGAAGAATCCTTCACCGGAGTGAAGCCTAAGGTTGGACACTTCAGAATATTTGGGTGTCTAGTATATTTTCATGTACCCAAAGATAAGAGATCCAAGATAGACCCTTTATGGAGAAAGGGCACATTTGTAGGATACAGTGAATCCTCAAAATCATATCGGATCTACATTCTAGGTCAAAGACATATTGAAATAAGAAGAGATGTTACTTTTGAATAAGAAATAGCCTTCCAAAGATCTACAAAATTTCATATGGAAATTGATAGTGAGATAATGCCTTCTCCCCCTTCAGCAGTTCCTAGGGAGACAAAAATTATTCCAGTTTCTCCAGTTGATTCAATTGTTCTAGCCAATCCAATTTCTCAAATTGACATGCCCATATATATTATAGTGGGACATAGAATCCCTGCATGGGCCCAACAAAATCTACAGGAAGAAGAGGGACATACAACCCCTCAAGGGACAACTAGAGAGAGAAAGAGACCAAAGTTATTCTCAAGCTACCTTTCATCCAAGAGTCACATCATTGACTCCAAGCCTTCCTGTCATGGAGAAGCTTTAGGTGAACAGTTATGGAAAGATTCCATGACAGAAGAATATCAGTCTATATTGAAAAATGATGTATGGGATATTGTTCCAAGACCAGAGGGAAATTTTGTAGTGACTTCCAAATGGATTTATAAAATCAAGCATGTAGCTGATGGAAGCATCGAGAAATAAAAAGAGATATTTGTAGCCAAAGGGTTCTCTCAAGTAGAGGCAATTGACTATGATGAGACTTTTTCTCTAGTAGTCGGATACACTTCCATCTGTTCTATCATTGCACTAGTTGCTTCCATGGGTTGGTAACTACATCAGATAGATGTAAAGACAACATTTCTCCATGGTGAAATTGAGGAATAAGTTTATATCGAGCAACTAGAAGGATTCGTTATACACAATGAAAAATATCATGTGTGCAAGTTGAAGAAGGCCTTTTATGGACTAAAAAAAAGCACCACGTGCTTGGTACGAGAAAATGGATGGATTCTTGATGAGTTTGGGCTTTAGCAAGAGTGTTTATGATCCAAACCTGTATTATCACATCGATGGAAATGAGTTCTTGATCTTGGTCTTATATGTGGACGACATTTTCCTCACTGGTTCAGAGAGACTCATTGTTGAATGTAAACAAGCATTTACTACCAAATTTGAGATGAAGGATTTAGGCTTGATGCATTACTTCTTGGGACTAGAAGTATGGCAGAGGACAGATGAGATTTTCCTGAGTCAAGGAAAATATACTGTGNAAACCAAAATTGTGATTCATGCTCTATTAAACACTCAAACAGAGTACATATAAATACAACAATCATAGTGATCTCAAGATAGAATAAATACCTTGATTTCACGATCTACTTGGTTGATCAAATATCTCAACCTCACACCAATCTAGGAAGCTAGCTAGTTGGAGAGAATCTCTCGAACCAACTAGTTCTCAACAACCTCCTAAAATCTAGGAACAAACTCCTTCTCATAGAGACTAGAACTCTACCAAATAATGACCAATAAACTTGTTGATGCTTGAATCCGTTAATACCAAAACGACAACCTCACGAGGATGTAAATCCCCCTGAGTTTTTATAGAGGTGGTACTCCTCTTAGATTTTCTTGAGATTTTCAAATATTCAAAATGTGGGACTTGACAGAAGTCTGTTGTAGTAATTCAAAGAAACAGAAATATTACAAGAAAATAAATAGAAAATGTTTTCGTTTTCTTTTTAAATAAAGTTCCTAAGAAAGGACTAGGAATTACAAATTTCACACATTTAAAGAAAATAAGAAAAATTTCCTCACATCCATCATAGTTTGGGATAAATATTTTTTATCACATAAAATAAAAAGAAGATTATTTGTATGCATAAGAGAACTTCAACACATGGGGAGCTCAAAAAACGATAATGATAGATCAACCTCAAATACTTTATATTCTGAAAACAGGGTTACAAAGCACAGTCGAGATTATTCCCAAAGTAGTTCTCTTGAAATTTCAAAAAATATATAGTTTGTTACATATTATTTGAAATTTCAAATGTGTTTGTCTTAAAGATTGGGATTAGGGCTCCTGCGGACCATAAAGCAAATAAATACAATAAATAAGCTTTAGAAGGAAGACAGTGGGGGGTAGAAGGATCAACAAGACTTGGTAAGAAGAAAAAAAAAAGGAGTTATCAGTCTTTGGTTAAACCTTTCTAGTGGAAGAGGTGGAAAAACTAGATGAAGGACTTGATAAAGAAAAGAAGGATGTGATCAACTTAAACTTACTATAATGGTCTATCGTGTGTTCATTTGCTTGTTGATGTCCTTTTATCGATTTCATCAACGGTTACATGAACCGTAGCAACTGCTTCTTTCCCTTATGTTATCACTCCAGGAAACTCTCATAGGCTGTATCTCAGAGATGCCTGGTAACTTAACATTTTTGTAATTATTTTCTCAATAATGGGTGTGGGTTTGGATCAAGATGAATATCTAAATCACTGGATTGTATCTTCAAGATAGTCTAGTTATATTCATTCAGTACAAGGCCTTCAAGAGTTATTATCAGATAGGTTTGTAGATCAAATGGATAAGAAAACCAATCAATTAACCAAAACATACATAACAATATATATGATGGGTCAACAAAATAGCAAAGGATGCTTATGATTCTTGCTTAACAATCAAAGGTAAGATGACAGTTACCATGGGACCATTTAAACATAGACAAAGAAATGACTTCAACTCACAGGCATAGAAAAAGATAAAGAGAGTCTGATAATAACAATGAAAGAAGCTTGCATATATTAAAGAAAGTGTCTTTATCACAATAACAGTGGATTATAGAACTCAAAATCGAACCTTTGGTTCATCAAAAGTCTTTGGCTTTATAGCCTTTAAAACAAATCTCCAGATCCTAGAATAATGGATCGAATTTACCAAAAATAGAAAATTAACAACTGATGCCCAAAAATAGGCAGAAATCCTGTAAACTGGATCAATTTTTATCTCAAGTGAACTTTATGTATTTCCAACTCTTCGACAGGTGTAGTAGACCTTCCAAGGCTGATTGAAAGTCGAAAATGCCACCTGTTGACAGCAAGGCAATTTTATGCCTGAAAAATAGGTCACCAACCTCATCTTTCCACCTTGTTGGGTATTTCCAAAATCAAAACAGACTCTTGATCATGATGGCCTTAATTATTATCCAATGTTTAGAATC
>JZKD02S1448895.1:0-10972 GCA_000966675.3 Picea glauca
ACTTTCTTTAGATGAGATACTATCCTCTCTAGAGTAGAAACTCTTCTTCTTAGTATATTTTCCTCTTTTGTGTCTACAAGGTTTGATTTTATTGTTATGTTATTATTTATCATTACTGTCCTCATCATCAATATCTTTCCTTTTTTCATATGGACATTTAGCAACAAAATGTCCTACTCTACCACAATTAAAACATTTGAAGGATAGCTTACCTTTGTATTTTCCATATCCTCTTTTTATCTTTCTCACAAATTGTGATTCTTTTGTATCTGATTCATGGCTGGAACAATCACAAAATTTGTGTCTTTTTGTCTTCTTTGATGCTTTGAAATCTTCTTCCTTCCATGTCATTTTTTCTTTTTCTTTCCTCATCTCATATTTAGTGAGAATCCCATGTAGCTCATCCATCATTAGTTTCTCCAGATCCTTCATTTCTTCAATGGCAGAGACCTTGGCATCAAATCTTAAGGGGAGAAACCTTAACACCTTTTACGCAATCATTAGTTCTTCAATCTTCTCACCAAGTCCTCCGATGGTGTTGACAATTTCATCTACTCAAAGGAAATAAGCTACAACATTTTCTTCATCTTTCATTTTCAAACTCTCAAACTATCTTCTATGAGTTTGGAGCTTTTCCTTCTTCACCTTGTCATTGACTTTATAGATGTTTTTAAGTTTATCCCAAATATATTTTTCCAATTCACAATGCATCACCTTGACAAATTTTGATTTTGATAGACCACACTAGATAACATTCATGGATTTTGTATTATGTTCACTAGCCTTCTTCCCAACATTATCTTTTGGTGGTGTTTTGGGGGATGTATACCCAACCACAATTGATTTCAAAATATCAAACCGAAGATCCATTAGATAATTACACATCCTTATACTCCAGAATGTATAGTTTGTTCCATAAAACAATGGATCCCTATTTGTGGATAAATCTTCTTGACTATCCATGTGTGCTCTCGAGATCTACCTTCCATCAATTAGACTGTTTCTGAAGGAACCTGCTCTGATACCAATTGTTGAACTTTTGTTTAGACTGGTGGGGGGGGGGTGAATCAATATAAGATACTATTTACTTTAAATGAGCATTCATCAATGATTCATTAACTTTGAAATAATAAATGCATGTAAACTCAGATCACAATACGCAAAGTTTAATGTGGAAACCCTTGCAGGAGAAAAGCATAAATAATTATCTTCATAAATGTATGTAGGCATCGACCTACTGTTACAAATATTGTAGGAACCAACCTACTAGAGACACCGATCTCCTCATTTGATACAAATCCCGGTAGGCAACAACCTACTCTTACATATCTAGACACCAATATACCGGAGACACGAATCCCCATTGCTAAGAACCAACTTAGCAAGAAACACCAATCTCTTTCATATATTCATAGACACCAATCTACTGGAGACACCAATCCCCAGTACTAAGCACCAACTTAGCAAGAGACGCAAATATCTTTCATATCTTCATAGACACCAATCTAATGGAGACACCAATATCCTCAGCTGAGCACCAACTTAGTAAGACATGTATAGGAACCAACCTAAGATATTCATACACAATGTACTTTTGAATTCACCTGCATGCTTCATACTTCATGTATTTCATAGCATCATCATACCCTTAACTTTCATGCTTCAATGCCTCTCTTTGCTTCATACCCAGACATAGATTCAAACCCTAGTTAGATTTAGTATTCATTCCCTAGAGAACTTCATAGCATCATTCCCAGAAAAAAACTCCAGACTGCATCATCACAACCTCAAAACATTGCACTTTGCAGCGTCATAGACCTTAGTCTTCTAGAGCACCTTTAAAACTCCGAGAAAACTCCTATTGCACACATTTAGACCCCCAAAAGACTCTCTATATTCTATTGCACACCTTGGATCTCTTCTATGCACCTCATAATTGATATTCTTGATTGGATACCCTTCAAATGCACACATCTATCTTGTATTTATAGTGTTTTTGTGATCACTTTTAGGGATGACCTGTAAAGACTGGTTGGGCCGACTTGAACTTTCTGGCTAGGTTGTCTGGAAGAAAAAATCATATCTCCTGATTCCTAAGGAGTTAGAGGGAGTGCCATATACCATTGGAAATGCATCAGAATAATATTTCCAACCATAAACCTATGCTACCATTTGATATAGGTATTTATAGTAAAAATTCCTTCAAAGATAGGGTATCCTAACTGAGCATCAAAAATCCAAAAACAATATTTTCGACAATCTCCATATTGTAATCTTTATTTTAGACATTTGTAGTCTCCCCATGTATTTGACATCAATGGAAATAATATTTCCAACACATATAAGCAGACTACCAATCCCACATGATTGATGTAGAAGGTAAGATTTGTAATAATCTCTTAGCTATTTTGATTGATTTTGGAGTTTGTCATAGCTATATAGATCCTAATTTGGTTGAAGGTTTAAATTGAAGAGATATAAGTAGGAAAAGTCTTGGTCGGTTCATCTAGCCACTGGAACCAAGAGAAATGTAACATCCCCACTATAATCCTCAGTTTAATTAATTCTTATATCGATATAATATGTGGCTATGACCAGAGTGATGTATTGTGAAAATTGTATTTCTATGATTTTAATAAAAAATGTGATTCCAGTTGCTAAGGGGACATGGATAGAGATGGGGGCTGAATTAATACACAAGAGAGGGGAGGGTATAAGAGAATGCCTAAGAGGGGGGTCCAAGGGGCGAATTACCCATGCATATTAATTCAACCCATTTTCCTAAATCTGGTATTGGTATACAAACCTTCTAATTTCTGATTGAGTGTTCCCAAAGCCAATCATTGAACACATGTAAGAGGGTGGGCATGAGAATTCACATCCCATAGTTATTTCACACATGGGGGCTGAATATAATCATCTTGGGGAAGTGTGTGAGTCAAGAAAGGCAAGACAAAGGGAGGAAATTCATATGGGTTGGGGGAAAAATTTTAGATAGTAAAAAAAATTGTGCATGAGAGAAAGGAGAGAGTAGAAAAGAGAGCTTGGAGCTAGTGCATCCATGGAGGAAGAAATCTAGAGCATGCTGGAGCCTATCTAGAGAATTTTGGAGTTGAAGATTGAAGAGTCATGTTGTCAGGCCTGAAGAGTGAACTCCTGTGTGAGTTTCACTGTAACAACAAGTGTTTGTTGTTGTTTGCTGGTAGTTTTCCTAGAAGCAAGTTCCATTGAGTTCCCAGTTGAGATATTCCTAGCTACCTGTGCTAGAGAGACCCTGATAAATGAATGGGATGCCCAAGGGACTAAGGTCAATGAAGGGGTAAATTCCTTGGGTTATATAGGTCAAGAGGAAGATAGCTAGTGGAAACTAGGGATAGCTGTAGGAGAATACCAGTGGGTTGTGACTTTATGAGCTGTGAGAGGGCAGTGAGAGACCGCCCTCTTTTGTAGATTGCTAGCCTCAAATCGAGGGTGATTTTATATTGAGATTTGGAACAAAAAGTCTATAGTTGGGTGGAACATCCGTCCCAAGCATCTGGTTGCACATCCATTTTGAAAGACAAGTGTTTTATCTTGTTGATGTGTTGTATTATGAGTGTATTTTTTGTGCATTAACTTTGTATTGAGAATGTTTTATATGCTATTGTGTTGAGTTATTTGAGATGCATTCATGTCATTTTAGCTTGTTGTAGATGCATCAAATTAATGGTAACATTCAACAATTAAAACTATGTGTAATTCGTAGTTGTACGCTACAAGAAACTAATTAGTTAGCATACATTTTTGTTTTATGAGTATTCTGCACTGTAATGTCCCTCGGTTGGGATGGGGGACATTACAAGAAAAATCAGTCATGTTGTCAAGGATTTCCCAGTAAACATGAATGAAGTAAGAACTAAGGTAGATTTAAACATCATACCACTTGGGTCATATTGATGGCCCCATGAGTAACAACACTGATTTACTATACGCTTGGTTTCCTAATTTACTTGTCAACTCGGGGTTCATACAAACTTAAAAGGTGTTGTGCATTGTATGTGAAGTATACATTTGTCGATAGCAAAGGTTTGAAAGTGATCAAAGGCTAAAAAATGTGCAAGGAAAATAAAATGACATAAAGCAGTTTTGAACTAATTTCTTGAAGGAAACAAACCAATCTAAAAGTACAATTAATATAGATTGTATGGAAAGAAATTATAAAAGAGTACCAAATCAATAAAACCAAATTGAAGGTAAGAATATGAATTCAATCTAAACTATGACATAAAAATGTAACAGAAGTAAAGCTACACTAATGCATGAATAAAGCAAGATAATGGTCTAACCCTTTGATCAATAACAATCCAAATGTATTTTTATTGTTTATTTGTGTTTTTATTAAAAAAAAGATTACACTGAATCAATATCTAAAGCTAAAACACACCTACATGAGATTTCTACAAGAACTATGCATTTCTATAGGAATTGTATAGTTTCTATAGGAAACTCTTACATGAAGCAAAATGGAGTCTAAAAAGGAAGTGAAAGACTTTAAAAGCATGAACAAATCTAGACTATAAATAAATTAAGTGAATCTAAGGTTCTTAGCCTTGGGAGGCACCTAGGAGTGATTCCAAAAGGTTATTGAACATTTCTACAGGATGCTACTACAATTGGCCAGTTAATCACAACCTTAACAGACACTGAAATTGATCATGAAAAACTATATCAAACTTCAATAGAGAATTAAATACTATCTAGCCACTAACTAATATGCATGATAACTACAAAAATAATAGCATGGTCCTTGAGCCCTCTTGGATGGGCTCTACCCAAGAAGCACACGGATCCTAAAATAAACCTTAATAGACTAAAAACAAAACCATCTTTATTTCATAAATATTAGTAATACTTCAAAAGTAGGAAAGCTATGAGTTCTCAATACAAGTCTTCACAAAATCTCCACACAATACTTCTCCAAAACTCTCTATATCTCACTCTCCTAGACTAGAGGTCTATATATAGCTAGAGAGTTTGAATTCCTTTCCTAAATAGAGGAGAGAAGTGGGTAAATGAGGTATCCAAGCCATTTACACCTATATCTTCAACTACTGCTGATCAAAAGTGGTCATTAATTCACAAGGAACACTCTTGGACGTAGTTAGGGACAATTTCCCTTGATCTTTAGCTGACATCTCCTCGAGGGAGACATAATCTCATGTTTCTATGAGGTTGGAGCCCTTGACTCTTGTAGTTCGATTTGGTTGGTGGAATACATGTCTTTTGACAAAAAAATTATTGCAAAAAGGTACATTACACACAAAAATCCACCTCAATCATACATTCATTAAGCAACATACAAAATACCCATGGATGACTATTAAATATGGTCAAAAGAAAACATTAAGTAATTTTATGGTGGAAAAATGTGTCAAAGATGAGCCTTTAGAATGTACAATAATGAGGCTCATCATCACCCCCTAGTTGAAATTTTGCACACCCTTTGTGCAACCAAAAAATGTCTTTCTATTCTTACTACTGTTGTTGTTGTTATGTACCTTGTTGCTACTTACTAAGATGTTGTTGTTCAATATTTTCTTATTGTTCATCACCTTGTTGCTACTTAATACCTTATTGCTTCTCAAAAAATAATTTCTATTCACCACTGTAACACCCTGTTTCCACCAGTCTATAAATATAACTTTATTGGCCAGGAAATATTGCAAACTCAAAGTGTGAATGTTTAATTCAGTGGACGTTTGTATAAAGGTCGATGAATGTAAATCCTGTTATTTTGATGGATAATGGAAATGTGTTGCATGACTGCTGAGAGAGGGAATGTGCTAAGAAAGAGTGACCATGATTTCTAATAAAAAGGTGGTGGAGGGAACCCGAAATGGTTTCGATAACCTCCACCGAACTAGTACCATACTGGAGTTAATGTTGCTCAGATTAGAACAACCCTCTACCCAAAAATGAATTCCCGTCGGGCTGGTAGGTGGGAA
Organism: Picea glauca; assembly: GCA_000966675.3. Taxonomy (NCBI): domain Eukaryota; kingdom Viridiplantae; phylum Streptophyta; class Pinopsida; order Pinales; family Pinaceae; genus Picea; species Picea glauca. The sequence continues at coordinate 5,985 of JZKD02S1448895.1, forward strand.
GGGCCTCTTCAAGAGTTAATGAGGGATGGGGCAGACTACCCATGGGATGACTTCTAGACCTGAGCACGAACGGGGGGATTTGAGCCACATGCAACCTTGCCGAGGGAAAGAAGGGAAGTGGACAAGGGGGTAGCCCGCGAAGAGGCAGAGACGAGAGCATAAAATCTCAGGTTCGAGGAAGGACTGAAATAAAAAACAATGAGTTCTGATAATAGGGAATAGAGACAGAGCTAGGATAAGGAGAGTAACCTTCGTCCTCATCTATTATTGTATTGGGAGAAGGAGAGTAACCTTCGTCCCCAACTTCCGTTGAGCTGGAAATATGAGATTGAGTCTCAGAGCATCGTGGCCTAAGCTTGGGGGTGGCCAATGATAAATCCATTGGGAGGGACTGAGCCTATGGTTGGGTGGAAACGAGCACCCCTCTCAGTAGTCGCATCATGCCTAGTGGTTCTAATAAGTGTTTTAGGCCTTGCATTTTGAATTGAATATCATGGATACATGCTCATGTTTATACACCCTTAAATTCTTTTTGTATGCTATGATTTCCTGTTAATTTAGATTGGAAATAATGAACGCATGTGTATACTTATATGCCACAGTTGGTTTCTGTATAAAATGAGTAATTCTGGAGCATGAGTTTGTTCCACCGAGAATCGCCCCATCTGCCTGATTCTCTTGGTGTTCTATTTAATCCCTCGAAGGCACCTCCCACAAGGAATTGCATCTTGTCTTAGAGTCGGAGTAAGCTCCTTAGTATGGCTACCGCTATGGTAAACTCATGAGAATACCTTGCCCTGGTGTTATAGCTCATAACTCAGTGAGTTAGTAAGGCACTTCATTTAGGTTAGTATCCTAGGGACTTTGAAAGGTACCCAAGCCCTTATCCATAAACCCGACTAAAATTAGGGATATATGCCCAAAAACCATCTGAAGGTTCATGTGATTCGGGTTTGGAAATCCTGTGTAAGAAGGAGTTAGCTCTCGAAGGTTTCAGAGTCGTGGGAGTTTGAAGCTCCGAGAAATTGAATTCCGTACCTAAGTTCAGAAAGGATAGTGAATCTAACTATTGAAAGGTTGTATCCTTTCATTTGGTAAATGAACGGATGAGATCCTTTTAGAAGTATCCCATGTCTTTCAGGACCAATATATCTAGAGAAGGAGCACAAGCGTTAACGCCTCGACCCATTCAGTCTTCGCAAGTAGCGATGGAATCGGGACTGTAGATCCCAGGATCCATCAGGAGCTACCTTGACCATCGATATTAACCCTTGTGTAGGTGGGAGAGTGGACTTCTCAAAGCCCTAAAATCCCCGATGTAATCACAACCGTCCATCGGAAGGGACACATGGAGGGAGATCAACATTTTACTGACTCGCACATCAGAAGAGTCAACATGTGTATTTTTAAGGACTCGTGAAATGTGAAATTATTCTGGACCATTAGATATGGAAGGACACGTGGTGAAGACCCATACATTTCGTGAAAGCAGGCATCGGCAGATCAAAGGTGTAGACAAGGAAAAACTCGCAAAGTAAGAATTCACGAAATCATCTGGACTGTCCATCGAGAAAGGACGCATGGTGGAAGATCAGAGTTTCAATAAATCACGACTCAGGGAAGTCAAAGGATGAAGTTGTTAGAACTCCCGAATCATGAAACGTGAAGTCCCGGTAAAATCCGGGCCATTGATTTGTGGGAGGCTTAGAGCCATTGATCTATAGAATGGAAGAATTTCAGACCTTCGAACTTCGGGATTCCAAGGAGGAGGAGTTGGACGAGTTTTCTAATTTCACGAGTGGAGAAATCTCGATTGAATCTAGGCTGTTGGATAGAGAGAGACCTATGAACCGTTGATTTAGCTTGGTCATGGTTTCAGAGATTTGGTCATCGGGAAAATGGAAGCGAAGACGTTCCTAAAGTCGTGAAGGCAAATCGCTGACTTAATCTGGGCTGTTGGTTAATAGAGGGCTTAGATCCGTCAGATCTTTGAGAGTCAGAGATTTGGAAAGGAAGGAAGAACTGTTCGTGATTCTCCAAATCATGAAGTCCTGAAAAATATGGGAGCTGGGACCCAGTCCTGGAGGAAGGTCACACCGTGAACATATGTGAGAGGGCTAGCGCTTGCTAGGCCCCTAATCGGGTTTTGGGACTTGGAGAAGTTGGAGAAGTTGGGACGCCTTGCATCGAAAGCCCCGAAGTCATGAAATGTGACATGTCGTTTAAATTGAGCCTATGGTCACGGTAGTGGTCACATGGAGGAGGATAAGGGAAGAGCTAGCCTGCACTAGGCGAGTTCTGTCCCTTGAGAAAAGGCAATTTTTTTTTTTCCTATTGTGGGTGTGTGACAACCACCCTGCTACTGCCTACTAAATTCTTGTCTCATATCCTAGGCCACATATATGGTGATATCTTGTTGATCATGGTTGTTGGATTACTGAGAGGGGGGGTTGAATCAGTAATAGATACTTTTAATCCTTTTAACCATAGTATGTAAGTGTTATTCATCTTTATGATCAATATAACATTATCATCCAATAATTGCAGAGTAAATAAACCATGAACAAATGAGCAATCATACACATACACAATACACGAATATTTTTTTATGTGGAAACCCAATGCAGGAGAAAACCGCATAATGTTTTTTCTTATTTGTATTTAAGAATTACATTCATTGGAAGCAACATCTTCCTTTGTTTTCCAGCTGCAACTGGAAGGAGTCCTCGACCCCCTATTTCCAGGCTACAACCTAAGGAAAGATCCAAATCCCCAATTCTATGGCTATAACCAGAAGTAGGATACAACCCCCTATGTTCTCCGGCTACAATCGAAAGGTGGCTACAACCACCTATTCGTGCCCCATCCAACCACCCTGAAATACAAGTGCCAAATGTAGAAATTGAATATGTCACTGTCACAACTTGTTCTATCAAATTTGTCGCTGCATACTCATCAACCGATCTGATTTGATCACATATACCTCATACACTATACCACAAGTATGTACCTCAAACCATGTGCTAGAACCTCATTGTTATACAACTTCTATATGTAATAATAACTTGAACAACATACCTCAACCAAAATCCCTCAAACATGAACCAATACTAAACTTCAGTAGATTTGCCTCAGATCAACTCTATAGCAAGCCCTAAACTTCCAAGAGGGCATCCAACAGATTTGCAAGGAAAACCCTCAACCAGATTCATAAATTCAACACTACACATATGAAAACCATACCTTTTTCTTCTTATAGCATTCTGCTGCCACAGTTTTCCTGTTGCAATTCTGCTGCCACAAATTTGTTGCTGCACTTTTTCTGCCGTGACTTTTCTGCCACACTTTTCCTACCACAGTTTTCCTGCCGTGATTTTCCTATCACACTTTTCCTGCTACTATTTTCTTGCCATTGTTTTTCTTTCGTGGTTTTCCTGCCGTGATTTTTCTGCTGCACTTTTTCTGCTGCAGTTTTCCTACTACGTTTTTTCTGCCGCATTTTTTTGCTGCACTTTTTCTGCCACACTTATCTTTATCAATAATACTTGCCCAAATAACCTTTCACAAAATAGATATTCAATGATATTCAATAGGTGCTAATGGGAGAGCCTTTTTCTTTTATTTATACTTCCATGTAGCTTCCTCAAGGGGTTACCTTCTAACTAACTTAACCCACTTTCCTTATTTTAGGGCTAACCCACTTCGAACCACTTGTCCACTTCTAACTCACTTTGCTACAAATAATAAATTCTCCACTTCTAGTTGCAACTAAATTATTATTTAATGAATTTCTTTTGCAACCACTTTGAGTTATCCATAAGTAGTAAACTCACCACTTCTTGTTGCAACCACTTTATTATTTAAATAAGTTCTCTTTGCAACCACTTTGACTACTTAATTATTTAAATAATTTACCTTTACTCACAACTTTTTGTTGCCACTAACTTTTCTATAATTAGTCAATTCATAACTTATTTTCTCTTAACTAACTTATTGTTGCAACCACTTTATTATTTAATTTATTTCTTGGTGCAACAACTATACCCATGATTAACTCCCAGTTACCAWCAATTTGACTAGTACACTTATTCTAGGAGCTTCTAGAATAATTGACTTATTTGACCTTCTAGGGGCTTCTAGATAACTCATGAGGGTTCTCCAACTTCATATGGCCATAAWTCTCTAACCGTGAGGAGTTATGTGGCATTCCACATATCACTGGAAATGAAATGACATGTAATATACATCTAGAATAGTCTTACCTACAAATATATTAAACTTCATACCATTATACATCAATCAAATTGAAGTCCCTTAATCATACTGTTGGGGCTACCAAAATTTACTACCAGACTTGCTTCAAGGGTTACCATCAATGACAACCAAGCCAATTAATAAACAATGGTATCCTTTATCCTTCACAATATTGTCCCATTCTTCTTCTTCCTTTTCTGAATTGAGATTGGCCATAGGTGCTACAGGGAGAAGAATTGGAGGGCTCATCCTTAGCCCAATCCATTTAGTCTTCATTTTCCTCCAAGTTTATTTGTACCAGAGTGTCCTTAGGAGGGAAGGCTGTAAAGGATTGGCAGAATGAGGTTCTATGTTATTTAAATCATGAAGCAAGGAGTGCCACCTCCTGTGGTAGGCCTCTACTGCTTCCTCTCCCAATAATATGTGTGATTCATCCAGATGGGCTATTTCTTCCATTTGTTTGGCTATCTATCCCGAAGCTACATACTTATCTAAAGAGAGGATATGATGATTGATTATGACATATTTAGTCCTAATAGCCTCTTCTCTAATCTATAGGGGTGTTTTCTATTATGCCTCCTTGTACTTCTTTAGCTCCTTTGCCCTCATTTCCTCATGCCTTAGCCAGGATGAAAATACCATCAGTTGGACATCCCCCACATATGGATTAGGATTCCAATTGTAGGGGTGCAGGAATATGAGGTTATGGATGTATAATTCACATAGTTGATGGG
>JZKD02S1448906.1:0-15468 GCA_000966675.3 Picea glauca
TTTTTCAATGCGTTGAGTACTTTTCTTGAGGTTTTTCTATGCTATATTGATGTTTGGTTCTTAACAAATAGATTCTGGGAAGTGAAGTTATTAGCATTTTAAATTCGACAAATTTTCAGGGTTTTTCGGGTAAAAGCCGCGCGGTTTGCATAGTAAGTTATTTTTACACCCTAATTTTTGTTGAAAATTTATTCCAAGAATGATGTACTTTACAAGAATAGATGATGGCCCTAGTATTGAAGAATATATACAATACGACAAGTTAGTATGGAAAGAAAAGTGAAAATCTCATCTACACCGAGGTTTCAAAGATTAGGCTCTTGTATGGTGGAAATCATTTGACTATTCTGAGTGGATGTCATCTTCTGAGGAAGCACTTGAAAAATTAATTTTAGAAAATTGGTATCATGCCAATATTAAGGATAAATAACACACCAAAGGTTTATTTTCATGTGGCAAATCTTTATTACAGGTTCATGGTTTTATTCACAAACAAAATGTTCTTATTTCTATTAACCCTAGTTGCCAACAAAATTTTATCAATGTTTAGATGGTTAATAGATTGCAAGTTCCTAAAAAGAATATTCAAATCATATAGGTTGCCAATGAAAATGTTCAACTTTTTAAATATTTGAAGATCACTATGGATACATACGTGTTGCATTCAGATTTTCAAGCTATAGATATGGGTGATTTGGATATTGTTTTAGGATATCCTTGGATAGAATCAATGGGTACCATTAATATTAATGTGCAAAAGAAGTTTTTGAAGTTTTGGTACAAGAAAAAAAAATCAAATTGCAGGTTGTGTCTCTTAGTAAGCCAGAAGGGCCCACAGTGGAAAGAAACAAAGTTATTGTAGAGTTCGAAGTTGAATCAGAGGAAGAATATACAGAAGTAGATGAAGTAAAACTATGGGAAGGACACACTAAAGAAGCCAAGGGGATAATTGACTCAAAGGGACACTAGGTGGCAGAATTGAAGAAAAAAGGACCGATTCATACAATTGTTGTATATCGCCATCCACATCATATCGAGAAAAAATAGTCATCAAGGCAAGGGCATGTGCATCAAAACATTTATGCACCAGCAAGGAACCAGAAAGGAAACCAATCTAGAGGTGCATGGAGGCCTACTAATACTACAAGAAGACATCAGGCTAGAGAACCAATCCCATGGAAGCATCGATACAATGCAAAGCAAGATCAGGGTGTCAAGGCAACAATTAGACATCATGTTCGTCTTCCATTAGGATGGATGGATGGGCATACTTGGTACTAGTTGGCTACATTGCTTAGCCAATCATATTATATGGTTTCTTCATGTGTTTCAAAGATGGAACATGTGAAGGGGGATGGAATGTAGTATACCTAGGGAGGTAATATGGGATACCTATGGAGGTACCCAATGGGAATGTGGTTATGTATTATTAGAAGAGGCCATTCAATGTAAGAAGGATTAAGTCCAATATATTATTAAATAAGGTCCACTATGGTAGTTAGATATAATAAATAGAATTTCTAGAAGATTCATTCTCTAGAATGTTTGGTGCAAACCCCCACCCACTTCCTGGGGTTCGTGGGACCTCCCGGTCTAGGATCGTTCAAATTGTGGAGCCGAATTAGCTCTTGGGCTCCTGTTGAGCCCTCAAAACCAATTTCACAGGTCCTTTTTCCCTCCTCCCGCAAGTAAAATCAAAATTGCGAGAGTCCTAAGGCACCAACGAAGTCCTACAAGGGACTGTGGGCCAAAACCTTAGGCTAAAACCCAAGTCTCTGAAGAATTCAGGACTTCAGAGCTCCCGCGCTTCAGGAGTCTCAAGGAATTTACATCGCGTTCCTCCCGAATGCCGAATTGGCGAAGTGTCGAACTAAAAAAATGATCAATGGTCTACGAAACCCGTTGAAATCTATGGCGGGAAGTAATTTCATAGTTTTGGGCTTCAACAATTTCACCCTCTCCAACATTGTATGGTCCCCGAGGGTCGAAATTCTAGACCACTTGGGGATTCAACGACTCATAGAACTTTGCTGATCTACGATATAGATCTACTCAGGGCCTTTGGGATTTGGAGGTTCTTGTTGGCACAGGGGTAGACCCAGGGTTCATCTCCAAGAGCGCACCAACAAGCCCTAGCTAGTGGCCCTTTCGGCAACACCTATAAAGAAGATGCGGTCTCACTCGAAGCATCTATGAGGGGTTTGTAGGACATAGATGTCTACAACTAGGGGAATATCAAGTTGGTCTAGTACAACAACAACACAACATGCATCTATCACTTATCAAGCTAGATCTACCCTGCACAATTATAGATCTGATCTAATACAACAAAGAAAATAACAATATAACATTGAAAGGGATCAAAACATCAATCACACACACAACACAAGATGTACATGGTTCACCCTCTCTCTAGGGATACATCCACATAACCGTGCTTATGATTTATTAAGATAAAGCATCCAGTTCTTGTCTGTGCTCTCAACTAGCAGATTTTCTTTCTTCTGTCTCTTTCTCTCCCCTTCCTGTGCACCCAGTTGTAGGACTTGACCTTTGCACATAGATAAAGATCTTACAATACCAGAAGGATCTCTCTCCATGCACTTATCTCTCTCAATACAATATTATCTCACCATAACAATAGAGCTAGATCAACAACAATATCCTACCTACTTGACCCAGGTCCTCTTGACCTTTATTTATACATTACAATACTTCACTGACAACCCTAGGCCAAAACCTAGGTGCCAAAACCCTAGATACCAAGACCCTAGGTGTCTAAAACCCTAGGTCAACTTGACCCTCTTTTTCTGGGCTTCGCTAGCCTTTCTTTTCTTCCTTCTCGCGCAGTGCTCCAAAGCATCTAGCGGTGGCTTTTTCCACTTGTTGAGTTGTCCTCGATCCATCTTCCTTGTTGATCTGTCATCCTCGATCTCCTCGTCCAATGACTTGTATTTCTGTACTTCGCTCCATCTTTTCTACTCTTTTTCTCACTTCGACCCAGTGATAGTCACTGTGTCTTCCGCGAAGTTCTCTTTTCACCTTTTCTTCCTTGTTCTTCTCTTCCTTCCATAACCAAGGGCCAACAGTTCTTGCGACTCCAAAATTCCAATCCCCCAGAGCGCTGAATTGAAAAAATCGCTGAGGATGGTTGATCAACGGTTGACGACTTCCCAGCATCCAACGACTGAGATCAACTACGAGAATCCGAGCTTTAGGGATTTTCCAAGCACTGTTCCACAGATTTGTCGAAGTGTCGAACCAAAAAATACACACAAGTGACAAATCAACGGATTGCGCCTTCTTGTTAACCAACGACCACGATCCACTCTAGGATTCCAGGCTTCGGGAGTTTTGGACTGTCCACAATCTCAAGCCTCCGGAGTGCCAAACCACCTGGGAATGGATTTTCCCTCCACGTGGTTCTCCTCGATCAATGGTTGAGATTAACTCCAGACTTTGGGAGTTTCGACTCAAAGAAACCTGTAGCTTAATTACTCCAGAGTGTCGAGTCTCCATACTGCAGGATCTAACGCCATGTATCTCCTCCTGATCAACGCTGAGGATCTACTCTTCTCTTTGGAGCTTCAGGAGTTTTGTACACTCCACTCCTTTTTTCTCCCAAACAACTGGACTTCCAGACTATCCCTGATCTGCTGACACACATCCTTGCTAATGGATGGTCCCGATTCACTTCGGGCTTCGGGACTTCACCTATGCTACACTCCAAGCATGAAATTCTCTGAATATGTGAAGTCTGAAGGAATTCTAAGTTTAAAGACCATGCACCTTTTCTTGATCTGACGATTTCTATAGCTCGCGTTTATATCCAAGGGCTTGGATCTATTCTCCTCCTGGGCACTCCTCCTTCTGTTTGGACTTCAATCCAATGACCCAAATTGCTCCTGAAAGATAATATGATGATGAATGTATCTCCTCCTCATGATGAAGGAAATTCTAAATGACTTCCAAAGGCTCAGCCTTTGGCTTACTCCTATGCAGGGTCGATTCCTTTGACTTTGCATGAGTTTTTGAAAACGCCACTCCTCCTGAGATTTGAACTTGAAACAAGTTCACCTACACACACCTTGCGCTTCTTCCAAAAAATGAACCTTAAAAGGTTCTCCACCTCTACACACCTTGCAGGGAATCTATGCACACCTACACTAACTCTCCTAAGCTTTAACAACTTAAATGGACTTAGGCTTTGGCACACACTTGTGCTACTTCTCCAATCTAGAACCTTAGAAGGTTCTTGCCTTCTTCACTCCTTACAGGGCTCTATGCATACCTGCATTGTTTCTCCTGAGCTTGTAAGTTCTCAGAATTCAAAGGGTTCAGTCCCTTTGTTCTCCAAATGATCTCTTGTTCCTTCCTAGAACTCTGTACTCATTCTATTGAGCTTTGACCAACACTTTAGCAGTGTGTTGGTTTTGTGCACTTCTTGCACCATCTATCAGATGTTCAGAAACTTTGATGTGGCCACATGGAAATATCCTCACATAACTAAAAGCAGAGTTCTCACGCACTCCTTGCAGTAAATCCTCATAGTGTTCAGTAACTCTGGTATGTCCACATCGCAATCTCCTCACAGAACTCAAAGAAAAGTTCTCGCGCACTCCTTGCGCCTAGTCAATGCACTCCTTGTAGAGCCTCCTCCTTTGAAGTCTTTAGAGTCCCTCAAAACTTCCCTACGCAGTCCTTGTGCTCGGGTTCAGGGTGTTCAGTAACTCTGAAGTACAGACTTTGCACTATTCCTTTTGAGATTTAGGAATTTTTTTGGTGTGCCCACCTGGAATGCTCTCTCTCGAACTCAAGAAAAATTTCGAAACACACTCCATGCATTGGATTCATAGAGTTTTCAACTACTCTTGTGTGCACTCCTTGCACAAGCCTAAAGAGCCCAAAACACTTGAAAAAATACAGACAATGAATTCTACTCAATGTTGCGAATTGAAACATATAGAATTCACATAAAAGAACAGTAAAAACATTCAGAAACAAACATTCATCACACAGATAAATACACAGATATTCATATGCAGAGAAATTTGCCTTTTTATATTAAAACTGAATGCTAATTACTATGTATACAAATTTGGACTGCAACAGAGTCTTCAAATCTTTCTCCTCTCCTCTCTTCTACTCAAACTAATTCACACTCTCCTCCTAACTCTCATTTTCACTAATGTCCCCCTTGATCTCAATACATTGATCTTTTTACAAAAGAGGGTCTCCTTGAGCCTTCCTCCACCTATTATATTTAATTTATATTTAGTCCGAATTAGATCTTGATCTATCCAACTATCAGCCATTAAAGAAGACTTTACACTCCACCTGTATAAATATCGGGGCTCTAGTTTCCTTGAGCCTCAACATTTAATTACATTGAATTTCATTAAAATTTGTTATTTAAACTCAAAATTGGGATGGCTAGTGCATCCTTCTTCGGGATCTGTTCCCTCTAATTGCATTGTTGTGCTAGCTGCTGACATGCATGATGAATTGGAGCGATGCTCTTGCATCATACTCCCACTCTGGAAAAAATCATGAGCTCTTGCTCATGGCTCCTTTGTTGTTGCTATTGAGATCCTCCTAGGTCCCAAAATTCATTCTGGTGTTGTGCACCTTCTCCTCTACTTTGTTGCTACTATCATGTTGTTGTTGTAGGCTCTCCTCTGGTCAGCCTCCATCTGCTACTAACTTTCTATTGTGTTTACACCAACATTAGATTCCTTATCTCCTCTATCTCCATGTCCATCTGGTCTATTGGTTGGCTTCTCTCTTGCAGTCTTCCTTGCTGCTTCATCTTCTCTTCATCAATATCCAACTTGTCCTGTTGGATAAGCTGACTCTAGGATATTATTCTTTCTCCCAGGGATTCCAATTCTTCATACGGATCAACAAAATCCATGTTGTCTGTTGCTCTCTCTCCTACTGCAGGTTCCAACACTCTAGTTGTCCTATGTTCACCCGCCTTGCTGAATTTTTTGAGAAATTCTACTAAATTATTTTCTTTCCTACTATCTTGGGAAGATTCTAATATCTTCTCCTCCTCCTTTTCTATGACAGTCTCTGATGGTTGTCCTTATTCTGCATCTACACTCATACTCAAACTGTTAATTTTAAATTAATTTTTTCCGTGGCCTCTTCTCTGGATGACTTTTGCATCACCTCCTCACAAACATGAGCTCCTGCAAAGATTAATCCAAGGGATATGTTAATCCCTCCTATCATCAGTCTAAAATGTTGATGATCTTCTCCTTCCTCCTTCTCTCTTTTTAGCACTCCTTGATGATATAAGCTCTTCTATGATTTCTTGAGACTTTTAGACAATCCCATCTTCCTTTTTGTCAACACTCCTTACTGATTTGAACTCCTCTTTGAGTTATTGAGACTTTCAAAAAATATTCTCTCATTTTTCTTTCCCACCTAGCAATCTGAAATTTTTGTTCTACCCTCTTGGAAGTTTGCGAGATCCTTAGTTGATCTCTCCTTATTTCCCACCTGGCAATAAAAAATTTCATCTCTTCCATCCTGGAAGTCTACAAGATCCTTGACTGATCTCTTTTCCTCCTCATTGAGGTTTTCTCCAACTTCTAGCTCGCAAATGTAAACTGTTTCCTCTTCTGTGTCACTGAAAGTTTTAACTTGCCTCATCCACCTCCTTAACACCTACTTCTGCCCCCGGAAAATTATCTATTAGATAGGCCACTTTACCTTCTTCCTTAAGGGACATTCATAGCTCTATCTTCCATTTACTTCCTGCTACATCTTCAACATCAACATGTTGAGCTCCTCTCTAGTCTCCTTGATCTCTTTATCCATCTGCTCTTTCCTCATATGCTTGTAGTCTCCTTTCATACCTTGTGTATGGCCTTCAATAACCATCTTCTCCTTCTTCTTGCCCTCATGGAAATTTTGCGAGCTTCCAATTTCTTTCTATGAGTTACATACAACCTCTACCAAGATCTCCTCGCTTAGCCTCTAGTTCACCTACTAGAACCTTCTCTAAGCTTTTACACTCCTGCTGAATGTAGGCACACACCTTGCACTTTATCCTCCTCCTGAGCACTCTTTTCTCTTTGGCTGCTGTACTCCAACTTCCCACCTTAAGATTTCCACAAGCTCTCCTTTTCTTCAAGAATGTAGCCAGTTCTTATCCTTCAACCCACCCAACTGTCTGTTGTTTGTTGCACACTTGCAAGCAATTATCCTCACCTACAGAGTATCAACACTCTGTTTCTTTCCTTTTCCTATGGTCTAAACACAAAAATTCACTGTGATACCACTTGATGGTATTAGAAAAAAAAATTATGGGCTCTGATACAACCTAATGGTATCAGATAATTTTTTTTCTCTTGCATGTTGTCTGCAAACAAGAGCCTGCTCTGATACAACTTGATGGTATCATAAAACACATTTTCTCCTTCCTATTGTCTGCAAACAATATCAGGATCTAATACCACGTGGTTGTATCAGTCAAACTTCTTCCTTGCCTGTTGTTCGCAGATAAAATTAGGCTCTGATACCACTTGATGCAACCCCCCACCCACTCCCTGGCGTTCGTACAAACTCCCGGTCTAGGATCGTTCAAACTGTGGAGTTTAATTAACTCTTGGGCCCCTGCTGAGCCCTAAAAACCAATTTCACAAGTCCTTTTCCCTCCTCCCATGAGTAAAATACAAATTGTGTGAGTCCTAAGGCACCAACAAAGTCCTACAAGGGACCGTGGGCCAAAACCTTAGGCTAAAAACCAAGTCTCTGAAGAATTCAGGACTTCAGAGCTCCCTTGCTTCATGAGTCTCAAGGAATTTACACCACGTTCCTCCTGAATTTCGAATTGGTAAAGAATCGAACTAGAAAAATGATTAAAGGTCCACAAAACTTGTTGAAATATATGGTGGGAAGTGATTTTGGAGATTCAGGCTTCAACGATTTCACCCTCTCCAACACTGTATTCTCCCAGAGGGATGAACTTCCAGACCACTCAGGGATCCAACGACTCATAGAACTTCGTTGATCTATGATATAGATCTACTTCAGGCCTCTAGGCTTTGGAGGTTCTCGCAACTCCAAGCTTTGAATCCCCTAGAGCACCGAATTGGAGAACTTGTGAAGGACGATGGATCAATGGTCCATTAATTCCTAGAATCCAATGATTGAGATCTACTACGAGACTCCAGGATTTGGGGATTTTCGAATAAATTCTCCACAGATCCATCAGAGTGCCGAACCGATGAATACACACAAGCAAAAAATCAACATACTGTGCCTTCTTGTTTACCAACAATCACGATCCACTTTGGGACTCCGGGCTTCGAGAGTTTCAGATTGTCCATACTCTCAACCCTTCAGAGTACTGAAACAGTGGGTGTTATCACTATGTAATTTTCCCAAGGATGTGGAGGCAGTCACAGAGGAAACATCAAAACCGCTTTGAGTCAGGGATCTAGCCCTCCAAGACTCAGAGAGGGATCTCTCTGTTAAATTTAGATTTGTTTGGAAAGAAGATATTCGGTTAGTTATGCAGAACATGGGTTTGTTTATGGATTTTGAATTGGTTTGGTTGAGACATGGAAAAGGACCATGGGAAAAATGGAGTCAAAGCTAAAAACGATGATGAATGAATAACTAAGACAAAATATGACCAGTCAGGATAATCATGCTAGTGGATCCTTTGAGCTTATAAAATGGAAAAGAAGAGTAAACTGAAATTTATTTCTAATGTAGAGCAAAGTATATCTGAATTCTACATTTCAAACTTGGAAGAAAACATAGATATTGTTTCGAGCCAACACAGGGTGTCAATAGCAAATCCTGCACATTATCTTCTCATACAATACAGAAAAAAAGCATGTGAAACAAGAAAATAATGAGTTACATCAGAGAAAACTTCACTACTTAAACACACCACATGAATATTGAAATATAGTGCCTTTGTATTCCTTCATAAATTCATTTACAACCTATGATAATTTTTACATTTTTATCATCCCAAGTCCAACCGCTGGTTCCTCAAAAGTTTGTGGCTTTATAGCCCTTACATCAGATATCCACATCCTAAAATACTGGATCGAATTTTACTTAAAATAGAAAATCAACAAATGACAAAAGAAAATAGGAAAGGATCCTATAAAATAGGTCAACTCCTTATGTTGGATGGTCTTCATATCTTTCAAATTATTCGATGGGTGTAGTAAGCCTTTGAAGGTTGTTTGATCTTCATAAGATGTGGGATAAGTTGAAATTGCCACTTTTGGCACAAAAACAATTTTTGCCCAAAAATAGGTAACACATTTAACCATTCCACCTTGCTAGGTGCCTTGAAAACAGGAACAAAAACCTAAAACTGATGCCCTTATTTATTATCCATCATTGCAAACCATCCTCGAGGTGCATGGGTGAGAAAAACTTGGATCTGTGCAAAAATAGTGTCTCTCTGTCTTGTCTGTGCTTTCGGTGGCTAAGAGAGGCAAAATCCGAGCCTGCTAGCCACTGAAAGCTTCACTTTCGGTGGCTAAGAGAGGCAAAATCCGAGCCTGCTAGCCAATGAAAGCTTCGCTTTCGGTGGCTAATGAACAGTTGAAATGTTCGCCTAAGCCACCGAAAGTTCTGTCTTAGTGAAAATTAACAAAATTGTGAAAAACCTTTTGTCTTAGCTTTTAAACACCTTAGGGCTGATCTTCTGAAGCCTCTACATCTCAAGCAGGTTCTGGAATGGTTGTAGGATTGTTAGCTATCTTTGGATCATTCAAATGGATGGTTGCATTTTCTAGGGTTTCAATATCAATAGGTGCTTGAGCCTAAGGTATTGAAGGCATGGCTTGCAACCTCAATAACCTGACCTCTTTCTTCAAATGCATAACTACTCTCCATAGACTATTATAGTCCTTTACGATCTTCTTCTTCCTTTTCCTTTCTTTAACACTTTCAAGTGCCAATCTTTCCAAGGCTGCACTGGTTTCTGTGAAATTTTTTGATAGAGTCTCGTATTGGGTCTTTATCACCTTCTCTAATACTTCCTATTGTGTTATTTTCTCTTTAAGTTTCTTAATCTTCTGAGATCTAGATTGCTTTGACTTGCTAGATGAGGCCTTTGGAATTTGTTGTCCTTGATCCTCCTTTGGTGTAGGTGAGGGAATATCTTCATACCCTATTGTAACTGGATCTTCTTCTAGGGATACTTCTTGCTCTGCTGCAACCCGGTCTTATTCATCCTCAGAGTCTGTATAGGGGATATTGAGGATCTTATTGTTCACTGAAGGTTCTTCTGCCTTCTCTACATCCTTGCTAAAATCCACTTTCTTCTTAGCTTTTTTAGGCTTAGAAAATATAGAGGACTGATCAACTACAACTGGAGAGATAGATCTCCTCTTTCTCTTTCCACTTCTGGTAGTGGAAGACTTCCTTGAAGAAGACCCCTTTTTATCCTCTGGCTGTAAATTAGTCTACAACTCATTCCAAAATAAGAAGTGGCCCCAATCCTTGTTCCTTCTCTGCAATATCTCACAAATCAAGAGCTTAATCAAACCATGATGGGATAATCTGCCTGCAACCTTGCTTGGTTTAGCCTTGACTTGATGAGCCATCTTAGTTAAGCTTCCGTGGAGGTAATAAGGTAGGTTCAAGGGGCTCCTGCCAATAAAGTGATTCATTAATTTGAAATGATAAATCATTACCCTATTATATCTACCCTCACAGGTTATGTAAACAATAATTGACTTCAACAGGTGCTGCCATTTCTCCTCCAGAAAAGACATAGGAATTTCTTTCTTCCATATCAAACACTTGTGCTCTGGTTTCAAATAAGACCTAAATTCAACCTCCTTTGTAACAGTGGTATTGAACCAATTTTCTCCAGTCCTTGGCAGCTTTGTCACTTCTACTATGAGATTTTCATCCATCAAGAACTTAAAACTCTTTAAAATGAGCCTTAAAAATTTAGAAATGTTCTTTCTAATAACAACCTAACACCTAATCAAATGGAATTGACTAATTTATTTGAGGATATAATAGGTCAGCAAACCGAGAAATTCATCACAAAACCCACAAATAGATTCTGAATCATCAGATGTCCTATCATTATAGGTCACTAACATAGGCTATAATTGGGGATGGCAACTCTTGAGGAGGTCTCAAGAATCTTAGATCTTCAGATTTCATAAATTAGTGCCTTATCCATGGGCTGATCCCAAAATCTTATTCTGCAACTTGTACCACATCAAACTGAAGATTGAAAGTTGAAATTGAAAAATTGTTGAATGGGATGCTCAGGGAGCTGAGCTTATTCAAAACTTCTACCTACCCTACTACAATCATTGCTCAGCTAGGTAATGGAAAAATGCCAATGCAACCAATCCAACAGTTGATCCAATAACTCTGTTCTTCCACTATCTTTGATAAAACTCAAAAATAAGTCTGTTACTCATGCTTGAGAGTAATTTCCAGCCTAGTTTTCACTACAAAATATTTGATAAACCTGAACAATAGGAAAAATACTGGAAATGGAAAATGATCCTATGTTGAAGAATTTCTCCATATATGTATTTACAAGATCAGTATAGGCTTGGCCCATCCTTTGATTTTCAATTTCAAACAATTCAACATTATGACTCAATTTTCACCCATGCCTTCTGTGTCCTCCAACACTTCTTTACATGACTGCAAATGCTCTGATGGGTTATGAAATGATGCTTCTGTTGAACCAGACAATGGGGTAGACTATCTGATCATATCCATATCATAACAATTTCTTAATTCATTTGGAGTAAATGAAACCAGACTTTGAAAACACACATTATCCAAAATATCAACTATAGGGTCATAGAATGTTTCAGATAATAGTGGCATTGGCCGTACTGGTACTTCATGGTTTACACTGTGACTTTCAACTAGAATCTGACCAAGATTCCCTCTCAAAATTTGAAATGAATTAAATCACATCGATGGTGAATCAAAATGGATCGGCTCATCACCTTTTTCAGGATTTATGATTTTATCTGAGGTTTGACCTTCGAAAACGCTCAAGGGTTGCACCTCTGGATAAACTTATGTATCTCCCTTGTTTTCCTCAACCGATGCGTTAGAACGTTCCTCATTATTTCTACTCATGACCTATTTGTAATGTTCCCTTAACAGTGAGACAAAACATAGGGGCATACATTCTGCATTTCTTGGGAATTTTTTTGCATCATCCTCCTTGCAATCTTGTTGGGTATGTAGAATATGATTGTCATCCGTGCATTGTGATAACTGGGCTTCTTCTTCCCATGAAGATAATACTGTCTGCTTTGAACAATAATCTTGAATCTCAACCATATAGTCACCATTCTGAAGATCATATCTGAGCATATTATCTATGTAGGGGAGGTCATCAAACATGCACATCATCTCCGGATATTTTTCCACCACCAACTGATTTTGAATTTCCTCTTTGACTGTATTGTGAATTGAGTACATGAAGAAATCCTTCAGTGGTTTAGGATACTGAGATTGGGATGCTAAGTTCTTGGGGATATTTGTTCTTTTTCTTTCCAGAGTCGATGGTACATGAGGCCTTTGAAAAACAATTTAATCTTTCCTGCTAATCTTATGCAACATTTTGTTGATTGTGTCGGTCAGAATATCTAATTTCACTTTTTAAGATGTCATCCATTCATTTTCTTCTCTATCTTTTTCTTCTGCCTCTAACTTTGTCTTCCTATTTAGCAAGTTAACTTCCACATTGACTGCATCATTTTTCATTTCTTCTAGGGTTTTTGTATCTCTTTCTCTTAACTGGAATGTCATCTCTAGATCGAAGGCATCGGGGTAATGCAAGTGAGATGATCCTGGGGGTGGCCTTATATCAACAGGTATTGCATGATATACTTTATTGAATCTTGCTGAAAACTGATGTACTGTCTCACCTGGATTTCTTTTCAAGTGGTCATATTCTTCTAGGATAAGAAAGATATTTCCCATGATCACCCATCGGTCTAGGAAAACTTGCAAGAACTGATGAAAATTTATGATGCTTGCAGCTGGAAGGTTTTTAAACCAATTTTTAACTTTACCTTGCAAATACAAAGTGAACATCCTGATATAGACATCATCATATTCAACCTCATAAAGGTCAAGGAAATCTTCAAACCTCTGAATGTGTTTTTCAATAGTAATATTGGCATTCTCTCCATCAAACCTGGGTAGATTATTGTTGTAATTTGCAGGGAGGTCATGGAGGATAGGAGGAAAATCTAGGGGCTTGTATCTGTATGGGATTTTGGCAGGTACAGGAGGTGAAGCAAGAGGATTACAACCATCTAGAGGTTTAGCAAGAGCAGGAGATAAAGAAAGAGGCTTATGTCTCACTAGGATTTCTACAGGTGCATTTGGGAAGTGCACAGGTGTATGAGTATGTACATGATCAACAATTTGGGGCTTAGTCTCTTGAGGCTCATTAATTAATAGGTGGTCAATGCGATCTTCAACAATGTACTTTTGATCAGGTTTAGAATAAGATAAGACATAATTACAAATAAAACCAAATATGTCTTGAATGCAATTTGGGCTTGAGTACCTGATCTTTCTTGGATGTTTGGTCATGCTTCAGATTATTCCTCTAGTGGAGTCTTTGAGTTGGCACTGTCTGGAGCTAATTGGAGTTGCCAGGTGAATGATATGAGCCTTCTTGTGTTTGGTCACTGTCCACCATCAGTAATCAGATCTGGAACTTTGAAGTGTACTACTAGGGAAAGTTCCCCAGTATGGTCGCCATTCTGTAATTTTCCCAAGGATATGGAGGTAGTCACAGAGGAAACATCAAAAATGCTTCGAGTCAGGGATATAGCCATCCAATACTCAGAGAGGGATCTCTCTATTAAATTTAGATTTGTTTGGAAATAAGATATTAGGTTAGTTATGCAGAACATGGGGTTGTTTATGGATTTTGAATTGGTTTGGTTGAGAAATGGAAAAGAACCATGGAAAAAATGGAGTCAAAGGTAAAAATTATGATGAATGAATAACTAATACAAAATATGACCAGGCAGGATAATCATGCTAGTGGATCCTTTGAGCTTATAAAATGGAAAAGAAGAGTAAACTGAAATTTATTTCAAATGTAAAGCAGAGTATATCTGAATTCTGCATTTCAAACTTGGAAGAAAACATAGATATTGTTTCGAGCCAGCACAGGGTGTCAATAGAAAATCCTGCACATTATCTTCTCGTAGACAATATAGAAAAAAAGCATGTGAAATAAGAAAATAATGAGTTACATCAAAGAAAACTTCATCACTTAAACACAACAAAGGAATCTGGAAATATAGTGCCTTTGTATTCCTTCATAAAGTCATTTATAGCCTATGAGAATTTTTACATTTTTATCATCCCAAGTCCAACCCCTGGTTCCTCAAAATGTTGTGGCTTTATAGCCCTTACATGAGATATCTAGATCCTCAAATACTAGATCGAATTTTACTTAAAATAGAAAATCAACAATTGACACAAGAAAATAGGAAAGGATCCTATAAAATAGGTCAACTCCTTATCTTGGATGGTCTTCATATCCTTCAAAGTATTCGACAGGTGTAGTAAGCCTTCGAAGGCTATTTGATCTTCATAAGATGCACGATAAGTCGAAATTGCCACTTTTGGCACAAAAACAGTTTTTGCCCAAAAATAGGTAACCAATTTAACCATTCCACCTTGCTAGGCGCCTTGAAAATTGGAATAGAAACCCAAAACTGATGCCCTTATTTATTATCCATCATTACAAACCATCCTTGAGGTGTATGGGTGAGAAAAACTTGGATATGTGAAAAAATAGTGTCTCTCTATCCTGTTTGTGCTTTCGGTGGCTAAGAGAGGCAAAATCCGAGTCTGCTAGCCACCAAAAGCGAAGCTTTCGGTGGCTAATGAACAGTTGAAATGTTCACCTAAGCCACCAGAAGCTCCGTCTTAGTGAAAATTAACAAAATTGTGAAATACCTTTTGTCTTAGCTTTTAAACACCTTAGGGATGATATTCTGAAGCCTCTGCATCTCGAGCAGGTTCTGGAATGGCTGTAGGATTGTTAGCTGTCTCTGGATCATTCAAATGGATGGCTACATTTGCTAGGGTTTCAAGATCAACAGGTTCTTGAGGCTGAGGTATTGAAGGCATGGCTTGCAACCTCAATAACCTGACCTCTTTCTTCAAATGCATAGCTACTCTCCACAGACTATTATAGTCCTTTACAATCTTCTTCTTCTTTTTCTTTTCTTTGACACTTTCAAGTGCCAATCTATCCAAGGCTGCAATGGTTTCTGTTGGGGTCCTATAATTATAGGCGAATCAATTCTTCGACTGTTGATTTGGCATTTCTCTCTTGATGACGAAGTATGGCTCGGTTGATCCTGTTTCCTCCCTCCATTCTTTTCGCTCAATCCCCCATCACCCTGCTGCATCCTTCATACACACTGTGCCCTCTCCCCCTTGTCTTTT
>JZKD02S1448906.1:15478-36970 GCA_000966675.3 Picea glauca
TACAAATATATTGGAATTGATATTCACCACAAGCTTAATTGGAATTATAGCATTGAGAAAATGATTATTGGGGAATGAAAATCTTATTATGGGCTTGAAAACAATTGTAAATCAGTTGAACATTAGTGTAAAGAACCGACTCGTTATGACAACCATAGTAGTAGTAGGTGCAATTTTTTTTTTTTTGTGTGTTCACGATGTGTGTGCGCATGTAGAAGTAGCAACCTACGGAACGACACGATGCCACTTGAAAACAACAAGACTCAATCACGAAGTTCAACACAAGAAGACTGAGGGCCTCAATGAGAAACTACAACAATACATCCATAGGCAGAGGTGCACAACGCAAACATTTTAGAGACAAGTAAAACTGACGGCTAAATACGACTGACCCCCCGCCCGTCCTACCCTGCAAGATTAGGACCTCCAAAACACATAAGAAACGCTCAAGCCCGGTTTCCCATCGTCTTTAACCATTTAAGGTCTCAGGGCTGGCGACTGTTCTGAGGAACATGGAGGTGTCTACATCCCACCCGACACACCCGACCAAGCAACAAACTGACCATAATCAAGTACAACATAAACAAGAAGAACAAATGCACGCCTTACGGAAAGCACGCTACAAGGACTCAGACGACGATCATTTGAAATTAAGGACCAGTCAATGTCTATGACCCATCCGTGATTGAGCACTAGCCAGTTTCCCCATATTACCTCCACCTGCCTCCCAATTTTTACCATACCTTACATTGCCCGTACAAGGGTTAATATGGCGCCTTAAACGTCCTCAATAACATTCCACTTAACCAATATTAACAAATCAATTGAACGAGTATTATTATTGCAACTAAACAAGTATTAACATTGCGCTTAATCACCATCAAAAACATTTCAACCTAAACCAATATTAACGTTTCAAATGAACAAGTATTTCATTGCAACTAATCAATTAGTAATATTGCNCCAAGTATCACTTTTGAACCTTGATTTTGAGGTGGTTCTGCTAGACAATATTTCTTCTGCTGTATCTCCAAAGTTTCGGCCCTTTTGGGTATGGAACTTTATTTTTTGTAGTTATTTGATATTTATTCTCTGCAATGCCACAGGTCTGATCAAAATTGGATGTGCCAAGTGGAATTTATGGTAACTTCCCCACAACTTTTTGATTTTTGGCCTTTCCGGGATATGTCACTTGTATAGCGTGCCCCACACAAAATAATTGATATAAAATTATGAAAATCGTACCAAAAATACTGCAGACTATTCACTATCCAATGAAGCTAGTCTCACTCAATTTGAATACTCTAGGAAGAAGTTATGATTGTTTTACCTAGAACACCTTCTTGAGACTAGTTGATAGGACTAGTCAGATAACCTATCTTCCACAGGGTGTATATACAAATGTAAGATGACCCATAATCATAACTCTTTACCATAGATACCTTACTAATTTCTGTGAATATCTTCTAGAGTTTAGGGTCTGAAACGTTACAGAAAAAACTTTATAGCGAAAATTCCACAATGACTCAGTTCAGGATGATTCCAAAACCCTATATTTCATAGGATGTATCTTCGAAATTATAAGGCCTCAAGAGATGAAATTTTAATCCAACGTACCTTGAT
Organism: Picea glauca; assembly: GCA_000966675.3. Lineage (NCBI taxonomy): Eukaryota > Viridiplantae > Streptophyta > Pinopsida > Pinales > Pinaceae > Picea > Picea glauca. Next base: position 17,102 of record JZKD02S1448906.1, read on the forward strand.
CTATATACTAAACATCCTCCAAGCCGTTCCTTCTGAAACATTGTAGAAAAAAGGTTATAGTGAAAATTCCAAGATGTCTCAGATGTAGCAGCGGAACCCCAAGACCTTGAGCTCTGATACCATATGTTAAGAACCAAATATCAATATAGCATAGGAAAACCTCAGAATAAGTACTCAACGCCTTGAAAAAGAGATAAATTCAGATAATAGGCCTCTTCGAGGGGGAAACCTCCTTATTCCCACATAAATGTACAATTCCAAGATGATTCCAAATGAAAATGTCTCCTTGGTATATATAGGAGACTAGGAGGTATAATTACAACTAATGGAATAAAGCCGACATAAATAAATAACATTACTAATGTAATATACCCCAATTAAGGGGTAATGATCCAATATTAGGGCTTAACAAAAGTATTGAGACATATAACCCTTGTTGATTAGCTAACCCATTCAATATCGAAATCATATCTGGATATGTAAGCTTGTATAGTTGAAATGAGTACAGTGTTTCCCTAATCTACATCGTATCATATTGGTCTTTTATAAAAAGTACGTTTCAGTGTTACTCTAGTGTATACTACAATGTCCATATTCATCATATAGGTTAAGGATAGAGTAATAAAATACAATATTCTACCTAATCAATCATCTTATATGTGAATAGCTAATGTGGTCATAGGTGTAATGTACGATAAATACTTAGATATGATTGTTCCCGTTCTAGCTCGGTATCATTGACCAAGATCTTTCCAGCTTTGATTAGTGAATAGAGTTGGATTAGCTTAAGTTTAGTAATGTATTCACCCTTATCTCTCTTCTATGATTCCCATGTATTAGTTACAATGAGAACAATGATATGGAACTCAAAGAAGATTGGTATAAGAGACCATATTGTACATATGATACCAATATTAAGCCTAGTAACTATCACTGTATCACCTTAGTTAAGATAGTAGTAAGCTTTATTGAATCTACAAGCTTATTTATTTCACTATGTTATTAGTACTAATGAATCAATTCCATTGAATCAATGACTAAGATTTATTGATGTAACTACACGTAATGGAATAACACATATTCATATAAACTAATATCCCCATTATAGGTCTTAGATTACAGAGATCGAGAACTCTATATTCAAGTTTAGCTCCTTGTTATGACATAATGATCCATGTTTCCCTATTCATTTCATACCTTATTAAAAATGACTAGAATCATAGTAATAAGTGCATAGCCTTACTAGATCTATGCCAACATGTGTAACTAAGCCTTAAGTATGAACACAATTTGATTGCTTATGTTTCTCTAATAGTTTATCTTGTATGATTGGTTAAGCTTAGCATTGATTTGAGTGAACCATCACACAAGCCATAATGAAATCTCTCTACGTGTATCATAACCATATGAAGTTGATATTTATAGCAGTCTATGTTTCCCTATTCAACACTATATAAGCTCTATATTAACCATATTCAAGCTATTACATAGATCAGTCTAAGATTAGTAATGGAAATTATACTCTTATGTGATTCATATCCTAATGGTAATGATAAAGAAATGGAATTAGAACATAGTTGATATCCCGGGGTAATGAAAAATCTAACACACTTAGTTGATACTAGTGATATTGCATGTGTTATGTGTAATTGAGTAAGCATAACTAATATGAATACATACAACAAATTGGTTATCATTCTACATGCTCTATCTAAACTAAGCCATACTATATATGGAATTAGGTTTCATCATGTTCATGTTACATAGTGTTAGAACCATTACTATTGATACATGGTTATCATGCTTAGTTTTAACTCCATGATTGTTGGCTCCAAGATAGCATCAAGCCTAAGATTGTGAAAGTCAATTTAAGCTAGTACACTCATAACATAAGATTCAGATTGAAAATGGGGTGATGACTATCATTAATGCTTCCAAGGATTCAAATCCAAACACTAGAGTGCAAAAAAATAATATTTCCAGTAAGTTGTTAATACGCTAATCCATATTGATTGCTTGCAACTTATGTAGGAAGTCATTTAGAGAGGTTTGGGTCCAGGAGGATGACATTAAATTTTTGTAGGGAGGAATTATAGATAGGTTTGAGTCCATGAGGAGGACATAACATACTAGATATTTCATATTTGCAGGGTGAGTTTTTGTTATATGGAATTGTGAAATTTTATTTTGCAAGTTTGTTGATATTTGAAATTATGAAAAGTTTAACCTATAAAAAGGAATCATCTAATTTTAATGTTGTCTCTTTTCATCACATATACATCAAAATGAATGAAGATGTAGATGTTTTTTCAAAGAAAAGTTCACAGATGGAATACGATCTGTAGCATATGCAAGAGATAACAGATGGACACATTATGGATTGCTTTTATCTTGGATGATTATAGAATACTTTTTATTATTTCAACTATGCTTTTTTGTCTTTTGATTATGAGAAAGCTGAAATTGTTAAATGTAATATTTTATAAATATGTTGTAATTTCTTAACATTGTAATTTTTTTAACACTAGAATATCATTAAAAAGTTTTTATTTTAATGGACAAGTTCAAATCTTTTGAAAAGAATATACTCATACTAAATTCCATGATTCTATTTATTATCTAGAATAATATGCTTTAATTTAATTTAAAGAAATGAATCACCTTTGGCTTTGCAAAAGGTTATTGTAATTTCCTTAATGTTTTAACTATTTCAGAAGAGTAGTTTTTTTTTAAGTTTCATTGGAATATTAACTATTTCAAAAGAGTAGGTTTTTTAAAGTTTTATTGAAACAAATTATTATTTTAGGTGAATTAAGGTATGATAAAGGAATGGAGGGAGGGTTTACTTCTTTTTATTCCTTATTTTTAAGGATATTGAAGGTTAATTTAAATAAGGTTTTTCAAAGTTAGAATGTACTACCAATAATTATAGAAGGTCTTTGAAATATGCCATCTATACATATGCCATTGAGTTAAGAATATGCCTCAATATAATTTAGGTAGTAGTTGGATTTCTCCCCATGCATAGTTATCCATCTCTAAACCCATTTTTAGCCAATCTTTATAACATTGTAAGGAGGCCAACAAAATATTCCATGGCCACTACTATGGGTAAAGAATAAACATAAACAATTTAATAAATAATTTAAGAAGATAGAAATTTTAACACCAACAAGAAACAATTTTTCCAACTATCAAATCAACATTAGGAAGTAGACAAATATATGATCTTACATGTGGAGTTTGTACCCATCCCATGATTGAGGTTGTGTAATCTATGTCATGTCACAACCTCAACACTTTTTCCAACTATCAAATCAACATTAGGAAGTAGACAAATATATAATCTGACATGTGGAGTTTGTACCCATACCATGATTGATGTTGTGTAGTATATGTTATGTCACAACCTCAACAACTTTGAAATGGGTGCAAACACCATCTGGAGGATATTGAAGTAGACAAATATATAATCTTACATGTGGAGTTTGTACCCATCCCATGAATGAGGTTGTGTAGTATATGCCATGTCACAACGTCAACAAATTTGAAATGGGTGTAAACTCCATCTGGAGGATATTGAAGTAGACAAATATATAATCTTACATGTGGAATATGTACCCATCCCATGATTGAGGTTGTGTATTCTATGTCATGCCATAACCTCACCCCTTTTCCAACTATCAAATCAACATTAGGAAGTAGAAAAATATATAATCGGACGCAGAGTTTGTACCCATCCCATGATTGAGGTTGTGTAGTATATGTCATGTCACAACCTAAAAAACTTTGAAATGGGTGCAAACTCCATCTAGAGGATATTGTTCAACAATTTAGTAGTGCAAGCAACTGCATTTTCTAAGTATGAATTTTTTTTTTTAGATAAAAAGTGTCTTACAAGTTTTTATGGAACGGATCAATGAAGTAGAAAATTGTTATTGGGCATTGCTTATGTTTTGGGAAAAGTTGTATCTTATTGAGCATGGAAAAGAAACCAACTATTCATTTTCACAATTTTGATATGGTGATTTTGGTGTTAAATTTAATATAGATGACTACATTTTTCATTTGTATCTTCTTAGGAAAAAAATAATAATAACTAATGGAAACATTTGAAATAAACACTAAACAAAAATAACACTTGAGTATTATTTTTATTATAAACATTTATTGTAATGTGTTGTTTGTGGAGTAAAATAATTTTGTAACAAAAGGATCATATTTCTAGTGATATGATTAAAGTTTAAAGTTTCACCATAATCCAAGTTCCATGTATGGTGGAATGATGGCATTAAGAGTTTTTATCAATATTTGAAAAAAAGGTTGCTACATGATTACATCACTATTAATGTCCTTGAGAATAATTGTCCAATATGAAAATTTGTTAACAAATGTCTTCAATTTAAAATTTTGTAAGATCACCATAACACATTAACTTCATAACTTAATTAGGATAAATCTATCTTAACTTTAATTGTACCTAGCATTAAAAATGATCAAATTATTCTAGATACTAATCTCGTATTTTCACATATTCAAAGAAGTTTGCAGCTTGACAAGTTTCCTCTCTCTCAACATTTAATAGATGAAAAATTAAAATGAATATAATATATTTTTTCTTTTTTAAAATTTAAGACAACCTTTTCTCTCTCACTAAGAGTAATATTGTATAATGCTCGATTGGATTGGGTAATTATTTGAATAATGGTATCTATAATTTGGGAAAGAGAGCACATAATTGGGTATCCACTCCTAAAATATCACTCAAATTTCTAAGTTTTCCCATCTCTCTTAATATTTTATCATTCTAAGTCATTCGTTGTGGGGCATTGTCTTAAAAGTTTACATTTGGATGTAGAAAATTTAGCACATGGAGGTTTTAGTTTATTTATACCATTTATCACCATGATATAATGAAATATTCACAAAAAATTCATTCCAAAAAATATCTTTAGAAAAAAAATCATTATGAAGAAATTTCATTAGAAACATTTGGTTGTTTTCCTATGATGAAAAATTATAGAAAAGATTTATACATATGCATCTATCTATTTTTCTATCCATTTCATCATACCAAATGATTCAAAATAAAAATATTGTCTTCTAAATTTATTTCCATATGTTGCATGTATTGTTAGCATTTCATGGAAACCAATCAAATTCTATAAGGTATGTATTATTGTTAACTATGTAATATTCTTGTTACTTAGCAACTACTAAATCAAATTGCATGTGCTATTCTCATATTATAATCAATCTAAATCAAGGTTCTATGTTGATAAAATGTGGAGTTTAGTTGTAATACATTATTTATGAAAGATGGGAAAAACATTGTAATTGTAAGAGTTAAAAATTTAGAAGCATTAGATGCTCTTAAAAAGAAGAATTATTTTCAAGTCTAATGAATATTAATTTAAAAGTTTAGTGAATATTATTTTGAAATAGAGAATATTATTTATAGTGGGTTAAAATATAGAGATTAATTTATAAATATTCATAAGAATTAATGAATGCATACACTGTTATTCTTATGTTTAGGATTCTACTTTAGCATTTGAAAATTCTTCATTTAGTGTGCCTTGGCAAATGGTTTTGTCTCGGTGGAAACCAATTTTTTCTCATTTGATGAACCTAGCTAACTTACAATGATATTTTTAGCAGCTAAATTTCCATTGTATAACAGAGGAAAGGGGCAGGGAAATAGAGACAAAGGAAATAGGAAAGGGAAATGTAGATAGAGGAAGAAGGAAAGGGATATCGAGACAAAGGATAGAGCAAAGTGAAATATGAAATTGAAAAATTAAATCAAAGTTAAGAAGAAAATATATTTTTTGCTACCTACCTCGAATCCACCAACTAATTATATAATCAACCCAAACCACACGTGCTTTTCCCCCCCTTATCAATGAGTAGTGGAGGATGGAGGATGAATGAAACACATAAATGAGGTGTTTGAGATAGATTTCAATGTTTATTTGATGGAAGAAAATTGCATGTGTATTCCTTTTATATTAAAAGAAATATGTGAAACAAATCCTATGCATGTCGTGTGTGTGTGTGTGCACGTGTGTGTGTGTGTTTTAATTTCTTTCTATATATGCATCCCTTTCCACTTTATGACTTGAATAGTCCATTAGCTCATGAATTTTTGTCTTTCTACATACACCTCCATTTATGACTCATGATAGAATTTTTTTAGGAATTTAATGATTAAAGGATATTAGAGTTATATATCAGGTGTGTGTTACTTCTTCATGTCAATTCTAGAAGTGAAAGCACTTATTTGGATCCCTAATCGTATTCTTCAAGTGTCTTACTAGGAAAGATATGTCGAAATTTTTATGTTTACAACTACCTATGAACTCATGGGAGCTTCAATGGGCATTATCTCTAGAGTCGTATCCATCAAAGGAAGATACAATTTTTTTGCATTGTCCTATGGAGAATTGGAGCTCTAGGTTTGGGAGGTAAAAGTGTTAGATGTTTCTTTCAATGGAACTATTTTGTTTCACAATGCACTGGAAAAATGATTAGATTTACTAGGTGGGTAGGGCACTGTCTTTTCTAGGTTGCATTTCTTTATGTTATATACTGTGAGAGAGAGAGAGAGAGAGAGAGAGAGAGAGAGAGAGAGAGAGAGAGAGAGAGAGAGAATTATGAACTTTATCATAACCCACTTCGCATAGGACATGATGTTTGCGCGCACCTTGCCAGATCCTCCTTCCCCGAGCTAGGTTTAAGCAAAAATCCTTCTTACAATATACACACAAGATTCTTACAATCACTTGCACTTAGCTATGCAAGTTCTTAACACATAGCATGCACAAAGCATCCAAAACTATTCATACTTAGCACATTGGCCTTTTCTCCCTTAACACTGCCTAGATTTCTATTTATACATTACAAAAATGGGCCTAAACATGGGTAAACCCATGGACCAACATCCCATACCCATTACATAAACCCTAATCCCAAAAACTACCCTAAAAAGGGGGCAAGATCCCACGATCTCCACTTCGACTTGTGCTTCACCTTTGACCAGCCTGTCGAAGTCCCAAAAGAGGTCAAACATGACCAAGGATCTCCAAAAATTGGTCAAGGGCCAACATGTGCCCAACACTCACCTGTGACTCATCCTGAGTCACTCTGGTCTAGGTGACTCTGCCTCAAAATCCTCGAGCTTGGCTCGAGCTTCTTCAACCAGTTGCTATGCCAAGGCCTCCTACTCGGAGAACTCTTGAATAACTTCCTCGTTCACAGGTCCTTCTAAGCGTTGTTCTATCGAAGTGACTACTTTTTCTAGCTCTACTCCTCGACCTTAAATCTCCTCAAAAAGTAGGCAAGCTGCATCTTGGACTGGCTGGAGATTTTGAGTCACTTCTATGACTTTTCTTTGTATGGAATGGACCTGCTGCTAAGCCGTGCATTGTTCTTGGGATCTTTTCATCCTCTCAACTACTGACAAGAGTTTCAACTATGCTTGTACTGCTGATGCTTTTTTCTTTGCATCCTGGAGCTGCGACTCCAGTGTCTACAGTTCAGGGTCCTCGGTAAGGCACTCATAAGTATCTGCACTGCAACTGCTTATCTGTTTACATTCCACGACTAATGCTTTGATCCTTTCAACTGTGCTCTGGGCAGTTTCTTCTCTCTCGTCTCGCACTTCCTACAGATTTCTTGGGACTGTTTGTAGCTCTAGTTCCGCGACCCTCTGTTGAAACTGCTGAATGGTTTCCACAAGCTTCACGACTTGATTTACTATCGGGTCCTCGTCCATCTACTCCAATCCTGTCATAGAGCGAAGTGCTCTGTTGACCACTTATTTAACTCTCACCTGCTCCACGAGTAGCTGTTCTTTATCCTATTGGATATGCGCTTTATTTTATTTGAACTTGGTTTGAAGATCATCCTTCTCCTATTGCACAACTTGATGTTTCTCTATGATTTCCTCTTGTGCTTGTTTCAGGGCCACTAAGGCCTGGAATTTTTTCTCTTACATGCAACGAAGGCAAGCTTCGGTCACATCAGCTATTATGCGGAGTTGGGTAGGCTCATCTCCCAACTCTGGTTCTTCTGGTGGTGGGGGCGCAGTGGATACTGCGTGACTGGAGTGAATGGCTTGTTGTACTCCTCTCAGCTTTGTCTCAATTCTATCATACATGGATTCTTGTTTGGCTTCAGTTCTCTACAAAATATCTTCTAAGGCATCTGATACAATTGCGATAATGAAGTCGAAATCATCAACCATGAGTAAAGTCTATAACTTTGGCTTACTCACTTTGGAATTTTTCCACGATGTAGGTTTCGTTGGGGAAACCTTTATTTTCTTGGATGTCTCAGCCTCTTCAAGGGGGTTCCTAGGCAGTTTTACTTCACCTTGATTTCGCTTGTCTTCTTCCCCTTCTTTCTCTTCTTTGTCCACTTCATCATCTCCTGCTCTGGTAGGTGAATTTGATGCAGTCTCTTCTGATGTGTTGTGTATTTTCTGTACATCTTCCTTCTTTTTCTTCCTACTACTAATAGGTGCATCATACTCTTCACGAGTAACCAATGGACTACCGATGAGGTTGGGATCGGACAACGCTTCCTGTTCGACTAATATAAGGAACTTTGTGGGCCATTCCTTAGTGATTTTTTCCACGTCCTCCTCTGTGATCTTGTAGTAGGACTGAAGCTCTTCTTTACTTTCATCTACCCATGCAGTAACATAAATTAAATTCCTATTTGCGCAAAACTTCATAAGGGGCCTGAAACTGTCCAGGGTATTCAACATCATACAAGGGAAAGACTCAATAGCCCTCTTCAACTATAGTTAGTAGGTATGGAATACTGCATTCGATTGCCATTGTTTCCCTATATCATTCGAATACCAGAGCGTGGTGAAATTCACTGCTAGTGGCTTGAATGGGTCAATGTCAGAGAAGGTTGCACCTTCCAACATCTCCCAAGCATTAAATGCAATGAGGATCAACAACCAGCTAAAATGGAACTCATATCCCTGATCCCAAGCTTCGTGACAATCCAATTCTAACTGATTGACTAAGTAACTGGCCCGGTTCATCTGTAGTCCTTCCATGAATTTTCTTGCAAGTTCAATGACAAACCCTGTGACCTACATGGTTCTGTTCTTTCTTACTAGCTTACCAGCAATCAACCAACAACATAGTCACATTGCGCCATTCTGGATGGAGTCTACCTTGTAGCCTCATGTCCCTTTCTCTACATCGTTGTAGGTGTATTTGATATTCTACGCCAAGGCACGGTCTACATCCTTCCCTGGATAAACGTATTATGGGTCTGGTCCCTTCATGCTTAATCTAGTGATTCTATGGATCAACGCCAGATCCACAGTTATGCATCCATCTAACCATAGATATCCACCATTGAAGCACAACAACAAGAGCTTAATGCACGCGTTAACCTCCTAGTTCCTTCCAAAATGTGGTATATTCATCACATTCAAGAAAATGGACCTTGTGATGTCCATAGTCCATGGCTGGGGGATGATCTTCAACTTCTTCCTCTTCGTCTTGGTCAAATATTTGTGAGGTGTGAGCATGCCATAGCTCTTGCGGTCTCTGAGGTTATAGTCACTGATCTTCAAGGTTAGAATCCTCTCCAAATGCAGTTTGATTGTTTGTATTCCCTTCAGAAGGTACGCAGTGATGATTGTGTAGTCAAAGTCCCTCGAGACACTGTCACGACTCACCACACTGGCCAGGGGTGGGATGTAGTTAGGTAGGATGGATGGAATTAGCTTCGTATTCACCAAGTCATCACGATGCTTGGTTCTTTTCTTGGTCGTAGCTTGGGATGGTCCAAATCCATGAGCAGTCAATGGGGAGGATTTCACTCCTTGCATTTATGACTAGACTTGGATGCCTGCAAACATCACCTTATTGTCCATGAAGTCTATTAGAATCTCTTCAATGGATTTTTCTGATGCGCTAATTTCGTCCGACATAAACACTCAAGATATGATATCTTAGGTCAATGAACAATACTCACTGTAATATAATGGATGGCGAGGTCTCAATGATCACTGCACAAAATCAACTAATTCTACGTGGGCTCAGATAATCACAATTGGAAAAAGTGTTCTCGGTGCAACGCTCGACGGGATAAATATATAACACCGTAACGATTTCTTTCAACGGGTTGCAAATCCTTATTCAATGCAATTCCATCCATTATGGTGCGGTCCCACTGGTCCAATGGCAAACTTTCAGGCCATAACTGCTTTCCTAACCATTGTGGAGCATCGATTGAACTGTCATATTGCTCCTCCATGGCAAAGTGCCACTCTGTGTTGTACTGATATTCTGGCAAAGTTCGAGTTCTGGAAACCTTTCTTCTGTGAAGTATTCTCTGGAACTTCTTGCAATTTTTCTAACTTTTCCCTCTTCTTACTGAGCTTTCTGGTCTTCTTTCCTATGATCTAAATTACTAGTTTCCTCTTTCCATTATCATTCTTATCTCCTCTTGGCATTATAACTTCTCACTATGGAGGGTCTTTCAAAGGATTCAAGGGTAATACTTCTTCTCTATCTGGGGTAGGTGCTCTACTCTCTTGTAGATACAGGTGTCTCCAGTCTTCCTATGTCCTTTCAACTTCGACATCCATATCTTTGGTATTTAGTAGCTTCGACTAGTTCTCTTAGTCTGCTATCAAGTGTGTTATTATCCTAGCCATGAAATCTCTTAGTTCTTTCTTTTTTTGTTCTAGATCCTCCTCTGCTTGTTTCCTTCATATATGATATTTCTCAATCCAGGTTTTTCCTAGCAAGATAGCAAATGGGGAGTTTTTCTCAACAAACTTAAAGATCTCAAATTCTTCTTCTGTCGAAGTTCCATGAGCACTCATAGATGTCTAGGTAAGTCTTCCACATAGGGTTATCAACTTTCCTCTAAATAATCCTATTCTTCCTAATGGAAGAACCATAGCAGGTTTTCCCAAAATTTCCCAAGTTCTTTCTGTAATGATATTCACCTGTATTTCCTCATCCAGGACACAGTATATGTCGAAGTCTCCTCTTCTTGTTTCTATGTACTCTTTCTCTTTTAAGACATCTAATAAGTCGATATTTCTGTGGTCATTCAAGGTTTATTTTCATATGTAGTAATACAATCTCTTATTCTTTTTGAGGTTCTATCATATCCTTAGTTTCTTGGCTTGTCTCATCTTTTTCTTGTTCCATATTCATCTTTTCAACTTTAGAAATCATTCTAGGACAATCCAAAACTTCATGGTCCATAGCTTTACAACAAAGACAGCTAGGTCTTCTACTAGGGAATTCCTTAGCAAGATGTCCCAGTCTTCTGCAACTATAACAAATGGTTAATCCTCTCTTTCTCTTAAATGATCCCCAACCTTTCCTATACTGCGCACTGGGATCACAGTAACTAACCTGCAAAAAATTCTTTCTAGGATCTTGCATCCATTTTCTCATCCAAACATTCTTTCTATGCATAGGGATAACATACCTTTCATTATTTCTATCATATCTATTCACATCAAATATTCTTTCTTCTAATTCCCTAGTTTTCATATTAGGATTTTTTTTTATCAAACATACTTAGATCCATTCTTTCAAAACAAAAATTTTCACTTATATTACCTTTCTTAGAGTACAAATCTTCAATATCTTACCTCTTTTCTTCAAATCAGACTTCTCTTCTCAGCACAGAGCTTCGCAAGTCAATGTTGTGCACTAAAGCAACAGATCCACACACAAAGATTTCTTTTCTTCAGTTCCCAACAATCACAGTTCCAGGTCCCAACAACAGAACCATTTGTTGGCACAGGGGCAGACCCGGGGTTCAACACTTCAACAATAAACCAACAAAACCCTAACTACCAACCCTTTCAGCAACACCTACGAAGCAGATGAAGTCTCACCTGAGGTAGAGGCAGGGGTGGCTGTAGGACTCAAATGTCTGCAACCTTAGCTGGGACACAGATATGTGATTATACCACTTAACAAATCACTTAGCAGTTAACATTCATCAGTATTTAACCTTTATTCACATTGTAGATCAAAACCCTAATTATAGAGTAGCGCAGTATTCAACCAGATCTAACACATTCAAGCACTTTGCATATGGAAAATATCAGATCTAACATTCATTCACCTTACCAAGCACTAAGATAGTATACCAGATGGATCATACATAAATATATCAACACTAAGCATAAATCACATCACTAACATATAACATAATGCACAAAGCAACCATAACACATGATGCACGTGGTTCACCCCAGTGTGGGGATACGTCCACCAAATATTCTTCTTATTTATTATCTTTTGTCAATATCCTTACCTACACAAATCCTTAGAACCCACTCTGCATAGGACATGAGGTTTGCACGCACCTCGCCAGATCCTCCTTGCCCGAGCTAAGTTTAAGCACAAAGCCTTCTTACAATCTGCACACAATCTTATTACAATCAATTGCACTTAGCTCTGCAATTTATTAACAAATAGCATGCACAAAGCATCCAAAACTATTCACACTTAGCACATTGGCCTTTTCTCCCTTAGCATCGCGTACTTACATCTCCTAGATTTCTATTTATACATTACAAAAATGGGCCTAAACATGGGTAAATCCATGGGCCAACATCCCATGCCCATTACATAAACCCTAATCCCAAAAAATTCCCTAAAAAGGGGGAAAAATACTTTGATATCATCTTTGACTTGTGCTCCACCTTCAACCAGCTTGTCGAAGTCCCCAAAGAGGTCAAACATGACCAAGGATTTCCAAAAATTGGTCAAGCGCCAACAATTCCACAATGGGATCATCACCATGCAATATTAGGATCATCACCAAATAATGCGTATTGTCCTTATGATTATCACCAGAATAGCACATTACTAATGATGCCCTAATATCCTCCTCACTTCACTCTATTTCAGTTAATTAACTGAAGACTGAGAGACTATCTAACTCAGACTAGGCGACAGTTCACTCCTGTAACTGTCTGAGAGACTAGACTAGGTGGAAATGTACTCCCGTAACTATTGGTGTGTGTCCAGATCACTCTAGAACACGACTATGGCACATTTTCTTCTCCTCCAGTGTGCATTAGTTGATTTATATAGAGTATATCATGTGTAAATTATCATTCATTCATTTGGTTAATGAGAATTTTTCCATTCTTTCTCTCCTGTTTATATTTTCTCATATTTTCTCTGCAAACTGTGTATGTCATTTGCTATCTATATATTTTCTCTATAGGTTCAACACATTTACATGGTATCAGAGATGATAGACTACTAGGGAAAAGACACACCAGATTATTTTTGCAGGTACCGAAGATTGAAGACAACAGAAAAATGGAATTTCCAAAAGAATTCATTCTTACACTGTACACTTTCTTTTCATGGAAGGAGGAAATGATAGTGAATATTCAAGGAAAGGATTATATAGGTTAACCATGGAAACAAATACTGAACCCACATCATCCATAGAAAAATCCAAATATACGAATCAAATGGATGAAGCGTTTGGAACTATTTGCAGTCTCATTTCTCTTGAACTAGTCTTTCACATATCCTCCTGTAAAAACCACAATGAAGCCTATAACACCATGGAAGGGATTTTTAGAAAATAAGATGAGATGAGGGGACACATGCTTGAGGTGTAATTTCTCACATTGGATCCAAAAACCTTCGACAATCTCCAAGATTTATTTACCAAATATAAGGACTTGTTATCACAACTCAAGGCTTGTGGGGTTGATAAATCTAAGGAGGAGAAATAAATGGTTCTCACGATTGTCTCCAAAATTGTTCTGGAATAATCAATGTTTGTACATTTTATTCAGTTAGGATCACCTCTGGAGCCACCTGGAAGATTCCCTCTCTTGAGGTATTTATTTAATCTCTGACACAAGAGTAGAACAATATTACCAACATGGGAAAAATAAAAGGCCCAAAGGTGCATACACTTACTGTGAAATATAGTAGAGGTAATCAATATAAGAAATATAAATACAAATACAAAAGGAAATCACATACAAATCCAAATAAGGAAGGGTACTCAAAACCCTTCAACGATGCCTCTGGATCCAAAGGTGGAAAGGGAAGAAAAGGGGAGAAATGCACTTACTTCCATAAAGTATTCCATCCAGAATCTGCATGTATGCAGAAAAAAATAGATCAAATGACCCAAATAATTCAACAAAACAACCTTGGAGATCACATCCACGACGGTTCCAAGAAGAAGAAGCCAAAATATCATAATCCCAAGAAAGGAAATTCTATCCATGCTTTGATTTCCATCAACTCCTCTCCCGATGCTTGAATCGTAGATTCAAGTGAATCACACCACATGGTAGACACAAAAGAAGTATACTTTGCATTGTATGCATGCAAAGGTCCCTCCTATTCTAATGGGGGACAACTCTCCAGTCGAGGTCACATGCAAAGGAAGAATTGAACTCACAAATGAAAGCTTCGAGAATGTGCTACACATTCCAAAACTTTCTATCAATCTTATCTCCGTGTATTGGATGAAAAAATATGGCACCGAAAAGTGATTCATATTCACACTTGATGCAGTGGATATCTATGACATGAAAACCAATTCCAAGGTTTCTACCGGCGAGGTAAATCATCAATCCAAACTCTACACATTTTCTGAATTTATTGAACCAGATTCTGCATTACAACTTACTCATACTAATGAAAGAAGTAGGATATGGAATGAAAGGTTCAAGCATTTAAATTTAAGATATATGCAACAAATTAGCAAGAAGGGAATGATTGATGGTCTACTTGACATCCACTTATCCAAAGGAATTTGTGAGGGATGTGTTCTTGGAAAACACCCTCAAGATAAATTCAACAAAGGAAAGACTCAAAAGGATTCCTCTCCTTTAGATCTGATCCATAGTGACATCAGGGGCCCTTTTTTCACATCCATCAATTAGTAAAGAAAGGTACATGCTCATTTTTTTTTATTATTTCTCATGCTTCACATGGATTTTCTTTCTCAGGAAACAATCAGAGGTCTTTCATCACGTCGAATATTTCAAATCCCTTGTTGAGACACAGTCAGGAAATAAAATCAAAGTCCTATGAACATATAACGGGGGAGAGTATGTCAAACATGAGATACTAAATCTTTGTCATGAGGACGAGATTCAATTGCAAAACATGATAGTTCCTTATACTTCACAGCAAAATGAATTTGCTGAGTGGAAAAATAGATCTCTAAAAGATATGACATCTTGCATGCTACATGCAAAGTCACTTCCACAAAGATTATGGGCTGAAGCACTTAACTATGCAACCTACATCTAAAACAAATCTCCCCATAGATATGTCAAGGATAAGACCCCCTACAAGGATTAGAGCGGCCTAAAACTGGAAGTGACCCACTTTTGTATTTTTGGTTCATGTGCATGGGCCAAGATTCCCTCTAAGAAGAGGGAGGCACTTGATCCATAGAGCACAGAGTCTATATTTGTTAGATACCCTGAAAGTGTGAAGGGATACAGACTCATTGATCTTTCCTTGGGCCGGATCATCATTGAGCGTAGTGTCCAATTCGAGGAAAGTGTCTCTGATGTACCTCAACAACCACATGCAAACACTTTTGTTCTTCCACTTGTCAGAGGTGATGAGCGTCACATGCTGACTCTTCTTCATATGAGAGTTATGATTTAGAGGATTCAAATGATCTGAATATAGATTCAATACAGTCATATGAATATTTAGTGCATATAAATGCATATGCAAAGCTAGAGTTGAGGCCCAAGTGGGCCAAGACTACTCTTCAGGATGCAAGAGATCTTGTTGGGGATCCAACTGATACTAGGAGGAATCGATATGATTTCTAGGAGCCTCCTCTTGCACTCACTTCCACTGAACCGATGCCACCCAAGAATATTTTCTTGGTTTAGTCTTCAGATCCACTGTCCTATGGCGAGGCTGCTGGAAATCCCTTTTGGGAATCCTCCATGCAGGAGGAGCACAACTCCCTCTTGGAGAATCAGAATTGGGATCTGGTTCTCTTTCCTGTAGGAAGGAAACTTGTCAAGTGGAGATGGGTCTACAGGACCAAGAGCACAGTGGATGGACAGGTTAGCACATACAAAGCCAAGATAGTTTCCAAAGGCTTTCAACAGGTGCGCGATATTGAATATGATGAGACGCTCGCTCCAATAGCGAAGATGGATTCCATACATTTGGAACTTTCCATTGCGGAAGACAAAGGATGGGAAGTCCATCAGATGGAAGTAAAGAATTCATTTCACCATGAAGATATCTCTGAGGAGATCTATATGGAGCAGCCCCAGGGATTTGTGTGTTGGGTATGTGTTATATTCTTTTCACAAGTAGTAGTGTTTGCATTGCATCGGGCACATAGGGGGGTTTGCGGGGGGCAAAATCCCCCCGTGTGGGGGTTCAGGGGTAGCGCCCTCGAGATTTTTTTTCCTTGGGAAATGTGTCACATTTTTCCTCATTTTTTTTATGTTGCCTCGATTTTTGTGTATTTCCAGTTAAGGAATTAGGGTCGTTGACGAATCTAGGTCATTGGGTTATGGTTTTGGATGTCATCAGCTCTTATATGTATATTGTATTGTAAACAATGTATCACTATGAAATAATATAGAATATGTTGGTTTTCCCAGTTTGGGTTTCCAGGGGAAAAATATTTATGTAATGTTTTTATTTGCCATTGTATATTTTTTGTTCTTTTACTGAAAATCTTTTTGCAGTAAATATTGTACAAGGTTAAAATATACATTGTGCAAGATTCATCTTTGGTTTGTCGACTTAAGAAGTCTCTTTATGGATTCAAGTAGGCCCCAAGGGAATGGTATTTCAAGATGGAATCCTACCTGCTGTCACATAACTTTGTACATTTTGATTCATACTCGAATGTTGACATGCTCAGGAAGACTGATTCACTTCTACTCCTAGTTATGTATGTTGATGATTTGTTGATCACCGATTGCTCAACTTCAGTGATTGCTGTAGTCAATATGATTTTTCATAGGAGGTTCTTGATGATGGACATGGGTCCACTACATTTCTTCCTTGGACTCAAGATCAGTCAAGATGCATTAGGCATCAAATTGTCTCAGGCCAAGTATGCACGAGATCTCCTTGAGAGATTTCACATGATAGAATACAAGTCTGCCCCAACTCCTTTCCTATCAGGAGTTAGAATTGAGGATGACGTGGAAACTCCACTAATGGAAAACACACTTCACAAACAACTAGTGGGTATCTTTTTGTATCTCACACACTCCAGACCATACCTCTCCTATGCATTTGGAGAAATCTACAGGTTCATACAGGAGTCACATGAGCTACATTGGAAGGATGCAAAGTGTAGCCTTCGATATGTACAAGGAACCATCACCTTTGCGATTCACTATGCAATAGACTCTACATTAGACCTTGAGTTCACTGATTCTGACTTGGATATCGATAGCATTGATCACAATTCCACATTTGGTTACTCACTCAGTCTTGGTTTCGGGCCTATCTTTTGATCGATCAAGAAGCATAATGCTATTGCTCTATCTTAAACCGAGGAAGACTACAAATGGGTAGTTAACATAACCATTCAAGCTATGTGGCTACAAACATTTCTCACTGAGTTGGGCATTCAATTTTATCAGCCAATCGTCATCTGGTGTGACAGCTAGAGAACTCTAAGTTCTCTAGAGATCTAGTTCAGAGGCAATGAACGAAGCACATCGATATCCACATGCACTACATCCGGGACTTAGTACATGAGGGTATCATCAACATGTAGTTCTTTCCTTCAAAAAAATAGACTACAAACATCTTCACCAAGACCTTCACTGAGCAGAAGTTCCATTCTCTTCGCAGTCGTCTTGGAGTGAAGGACACAGTTTCCTAGAAACTACTAGTTCTTTATTTTACATACATTGTACTTTGGGGGGGGGGTGTGTGTGTTTCCCATGAGGTTTTCCCTCTTTCCTCATTTATTTTAGTGTATCTTTTGTATTTGGGTACCTAACATGGCTTCGTTGTCGAAACCGAATCTTTATTTTTATCATAGTGATGTTCAGGGGGGGTGTTGGAGATACTTCACACACACCTAGAAATTATTTTTCCTAAGGTTTTACCTATATTTAAGTTATTCATTATTCAATATTCTATATTTTAGGGACAATATTCCTCTAGGAGAATATTTTCTTCAATTAACACTTCATTTTGATCAGTTGAGTGGAGTCTAGATGCCACATTGGGATCATCACCATGCAACATTGGGATCATCACCAACTAATGCACATTGTCCTTGGTATTATCACCAGATTAGTGCATTACTCATGATTCCCTGATATTCTCCTCACTTCACTCTATTTCAGTCAGTTAACTGAAGACTAAGAGACTAGTTAACTCAGACTAGGTGGCAGTTCACTCTCGTAATTGCCTGAGAGACTAGACTAGGTGGTAGTTTACTCCCGTAACTATTGGCATGTGTCTAGATCACTCTAGGCCACCACTATGTCACATTTGATACTCCTCCAGTGCGCATTAGTTGAGTTATACATATTATATAATGTGTAAATTATCATTCATTCATTTGGTTAATGAGAATTCTTCCATTCTTTCTCTTCTGTTTTTTTTTTTTCTCATATTTTCTTTGCAAACTGTGTATGTCATTTGCTGTCTAGATATTTATGTGCAGGTTCAAAACATTTACAATATGGGAACCCAAATATTTTTTAATTGACAACCAATTGAGATCTAGTTTTATGTGCAAACTTGTGTAAAGTAGTACAACAATTCATCAAAAATCACCTTATTCGAATGAACCACAAAAGTGAAAAAAAACAAGATGGAATCCTATATATCCATATAAATTTACTTGATGCAATTTTTTTTTTGAATCTCATTTACAAACATCGTAATGGTATTCCATATTCAATTATTCGTTCATGGTCGACTTTTGTCTTTTTCCATTTTATAACTTTCGATTTTTTCTTTGATTGAAACTCTACTAACTTTATGCGTTTTGCACATACCAAATGACTATATTGACAACTTATGACATCCAGACGATAGTATTGAAAGTGAACATGAATTTTGGTTTCATGGGTTTCTTAAAAATAATATCCTTTCAGTATGATAGATACTCTTTCATATATAAAATTGTTATTAATATAATCCTCCAATAACTTCATCTTTCTTTCCTTATGTGCACCACATCAAATAATATTTAACATTTGAACATCAATGTCTACAGGTTCAACCACAACAAACACATCTCTTGCAAATAAGGCCCTATATGACAACAAACAAATCGTGATATCAACATGCATGATTTTGTACTATTTAAATTATAATATATATTTTATATCTAGACACGTACATGTCTATGTACTGTTTAAACATAATTTTTTTTTAAAGAATTGTACAATTGATTTTACCTTCTCTAACAAGACCGAAAACTTTATCACCATCAGTTGACACTATAGTGTCATTTGATTCCATCTCTTCTAAGCTTGCAAGTGAGATTTTCCCCTTTGTATTAATTTATGTATGTTCCCAAGCTTTAACATATTTTCCCATTTCGTTTTCACAAATATCATCGGATTGTGTGTCTATGTGAATTGAACAAAAACAAGATGCATTCCTTTTATCAAATGCATAGACATTTTGATAGGATTTTGTTTGAATTAAATGCAATTTTTGAGTCACATGTATTGTACTAGCTTCATATTGGATTGATCTATCTACATCTTGGATTCCAATATGCCAAAAATACCTACACGATTCAAGAATAATTTATTAAAAGTAAATGAATCTCAATATATATATATATATATATATATATATATATATATATATGTTAGTTCTCAAGAAAAAT
>JZKD02S1448906.1:43764-60857 GCA_000966675.3 Picea glauca
TATATATATATATATATATATATATATATATATATATATATATATATATATATATATATATATATATATATATATATATATATATATATATATATATATATATATATATGTTAGTTCTCAAGAAAAATTATTGATTTTATTCAAGAACTTTCATACATGTACAACATGTATGTACAGACAACTGTGCACATTCCTTGGCGAATTATGTTTGTGGATTAGATTTGCTTGGCACCATTGAACAACTTGATTAATATATACAAATCGATCGACAAAATGGTTTATTTTATACCTTCAAAGTGCTTGTTTTACACATACCCCTACACCTCCATGCTCTCCTTTCCCATGACCAATATCAAAGAAATTCCAACAATGTTTAATGTTTGATTTCTTATGAAGACGACACAACGAATAGAATGATTGTGAAGATTTGAATTAACCTGCACATTTTGACTCTCAAAATCATCAAAGAGTCACCTTACTGCAAAGAATTGCAAGGCATACACATTTAAAAAAAAATATTATATACATATATATTAAGTAAACTATAAAAGGGGACCCCCTATAGTGTCATTCAAATAAATAACCAGGAAGAGCCCCTTTGAAGGAAAAAGTCGCTTAAATCCTTTATTAGTTTATGGTTGTCTTTGATACTTACGGATCACCTGTATGATGATTATTTTGATATGAGATTGGATTTAAGTAATAACAATAGGGGTTTCAAATGGTATTCAAAACTTTTCTTTGGGCATTTTTTTAAATTCTGAATGTTGGGAAAAATAATCTCAAAAAGAAAAAAGGTGTTTTATGGCTGCTGTTTGAAATGATAAAAGAGGCTTTTTTTTTATATGCATCGACATGATATTTACCCACTAGTTGCTGAGTTTTAGACATGCAATAAAAGGGTGACTTGCATACATATGCACATAGTGCATCACTTATATATGTTACATAGGCTATATGTACATGGTCCAATACATATTAGACAAGCTACAAAGATGTGGTAGTGACGACCTTATTATTACATTGTGATAAAATAATGATTTATATTTGGAAAAATGTTGAAGGTCTTAACACATATGGGATATTATTTACACTGCACACATATTGTATATCGTATCGATATGATCCAACATGTATATTTTATAGACATTGCATGGTATGGAAAACAATATTTATTATGGTGGCTAAGTGTTGGAAGTTCATATGTTAGTGAATGTTGATATTTCGAATGCGTGTGGGACATCCTGTATGCATATACCATAGGATAGACATTGTTGTCTTTCGATGGTGGTTAATATGGTAGGTGGTTGCATTGGTAACATGTGAACCAAAATGCATTGGCACTTACTTGGCACCTGTTGGTTGATTGAGGTTTTGACGTGGCTTGTCCTATGTTTAGCAAGTGACTAATGCTGGCCGCCACCCTCGCATGATGTGACAAATAGTTAATGCACCATCTTGTTGCTTGAAGCTACCACTTTGGGTTTTGGGATTCATTTCATTTATTAGTGGAAATCGAGCTTTGGTAACCACAAAAACTACTCGAAGATGCCTTTTAACCTACACAACACCAGGTACTAGGGTTTCAATTCCCTATCGTCTAATGTGATTTTTTATTAACAATTTATGCCTGTCTCTGTAACTTCATGTTGTGTTTATCATTGGATGCTTTCATGTTCTGTTTTGAAGAAAAATAAGGTGGTTTTACTCCTGTTTTTTGAAAAATGAATACACAGAAGTTTGAATGTTATGATGGATGGTTGATTGCCATAGTTATGGCTATTGGTTTCCTATTTACCATGTTGGTATGTGTTTGTATATATCTCATTAAAATGGAAAAGTATGGTGCTTTAGGTCTTTGGTGTTTTAGTGTTGCAGATCCTGCATTGTTTCTTGAAATAAAATGTCATGAGACCCTATGCATAACCTTCTTCATCTACCCACATGCACATCTTGGTCAAGCCTGTTATCCCCATTTTGTGGATAACTAAGGAGATCATGTCTCGAGGCCCTCAGGTTGTAGATATGGAGTGCCAAGAGACTACATGACCAACAATACCATTTTTCATAGATGGAAAACCCACTCACCACCACAGATGGTCACCGTTTTACAAATGCCATCCACCACACCAGCTGGCTTCTGGAAGGCAATGGGCCTTGCTCCATGAGGTACAAGTCAGTATTATGGTGAGCATCATTTCAATATTTAAGCCATTTGATTATGTTGTATCTTATATTTCTCTAGATTTCATGATATATGCTTGGACATTATGCCTTTTTCCCTACTTCACCTTGGTGGTTGAAATTGTGCCCTAGTAAGTGGTCTTCCTTGGGGATGGGTTTGATTCTAGGAAATCCATTAAAGATCCATTCTACCATTCTTGACCATACTTACCACTTTCCATCATTTTCCCCCTCCATTTCCTTATCTCTTGGGATTTTAGGGTGTATTGACCCAAGAAGGGGTTGTCCCTCATTCTATGGGAAGAAGGGGATGAAGGCCCAGAGTGATTGATGTTGGGTAAAAGATAAAATCATTGTATGTACCTTCTATATGCTTTGCCAAAGGATCACCCAAGAAAGTAGTCAAACAATTATCTTTGAGTAAAGAGGAGCCACATATAATAAGGATTGCTTAAAAGGTTAGTTGAAGGATGGGAGGTCTCATCACGATCTGACCTATCATGTCCATGAATATATAATGGTATGATTACCATCATCTGGTCACCAAACCAGGGTAATGGATCTTAGTTGCATGGCTGAGAGAAAGGGGGTATGATCATGAGCTAGCCTTTTCATTTCCACTAGATGTTTGTGGGTGACATTTCCATTATCTAGTCACCACGCTAGGGCAATGACCTTCAATCTCTCCTTATGAAATATTGAAAGAAAATAAATAAAGAAAGATAAAAGGTAATTGACAGGCTTGGAAAAAGTGCATTACAGATGAAGGTACCACACACCCTCTATAAAGGAATCCATGAATGAGACAATATGACCCCTTATATGTCATGAGCCCTATGCCCATTGAGTCTTGACCCCAACCACTTCATCCACTTTACATGGCTTAGAGAGGAATCTCTTGGAAACTATCCTTGACCTAGGGAAATATCTACCCAATAGGACACCTCTCCAACCCTCCCATAATCAAGCTTGACAAGTTGCATAGTGTCTTTGAGTTGTTAATTGTTTGATATAGTGATCTTTGATGCACATGCTTGGATGGATTATTTATTGATTAGATTCACTTATAATGATGTTATGAATTGATATCCTTGGAGGGAATGCTCATTTTTCTTTTCAGGACCTAGTTGGTGGACAATTTTGGGAGAACACGCCTAGCTTGGGCTTCCATGGGGCTACAAGCCCACAGGTTGGATGCTAGGGGCCCGCATGTTGGATGAGAGAGATCAGACTTGGATGACCTTGATTATGACTTGGACAACATAGCCCAACCCTCACTTTCCAAACGATCTTCCCAGGAAGGGAAATGCGTCCTATTTTTTTAGCTTGACGTCATGCTTTTGGGGCTAGGGCATGGTGGTGAGGTGCCACTCTTTTGACACATGGACGTTTTGAGGAGAACATGGTCTTCACCATGATGAGGGTGCTTATGTGATTGGCATGTGGAATTTGGAGGCCTACCCATGTTTCTCCAACACCAACGACTTCCTCAAAGTGGAGAAACGTCCCCTAAAGGGGTGACATGCTTCTAAATTAGGGTTTTATTGGTGCAAAAGTGAAATTTTAAAGGAATTGTTTAGTATTATTTTGTAAAAAGGGGAAAGATTCTGGTTGTTGACCCCTAATATTATGTTTTACCCTAAAGTATGTGGAAAAACTATGTTAGCTACATTTTGTATAAATAGAGATCATAAGATGTCATTTTAATCATAACTCTCCCTCTTGTGAGAGGACTTGGTCTGAAATTTTCACTACACTTGGCTCTTTTTATCTCTTGTGCACTTGTTTATGGATATATTGATAAATGGTTGATGGAGGAGTGAGTCACTAGCCTGGGATGATGTTTTTCTAGCTCTGGTGGTGGATTATCTTGGCACTTCTCTTGATCTTAGTATGGTATTCTGATATTATGCTAACATTTTTTGCAAGTCAAGTATTGTTATGCTAGGAACTAGGTGGAAATTATAAGGGAATACACCCCCACCATATTCTTCATCACTTTATGCTTCATCCCATTGATTATAAAAGGGTTTTCTAAGAGAATTATAAAGGCATACACCCTCTTAGCTTAAAACCTAGCTAGAGAAACTTTCCTTGGGAAGTAAAAGGGAATACACCCCCAAGGAGGTAGCTTCTATAGCTCTTTTTTTATTTGAATCCATTAACCCAATAGTAAAGGAACTATTCATACCTTTTTGCATTGGAGACATAAAATCATTTCCTTGGGAAACACAAATTTTTCTCTTTTGAAAGCTTTCTTGCTTGAAGTTGATTTAACTCATTGAGAGGAGTCTTCCCCAACTAAGGCATTGTTGGCCCTTGGTTATGGAAGGAAGCAGAGAACAAGGAAGAAAAGGTGAAAATTGAACTTCACAGGATACACAGTGACTGTCACTGGATCAAAGTGAGCAAAAGAGTAGAAAAGAGGGAGCGAAGTACGGAAATGCAAGCCGTGGGATGAGGAGATCGAGGATGAAAGACCAACAAGGAAGATGTATTGAGGACAATTCAACAAGTGGAAAAATCCACCATTGGATGATTTGGAGTGCCGTGCAAGAAGGAAGGAAAGACAGGCTGGGGAAGCCTGGGAAAAAGCGGGTCAAGTTGACCTAGGGTTTTATACACCTAGGGTTTTGGTATATAGGGTTTTGGCACCTAGGTTTCAGCCTAAGGCCGTCGGTGAGGTATTGTAATGTATAAATAAAGGTAAAGAGGACCTGGGGTCGGGTGGGTATGATATCTTTGTTGATATAGCTATAATAGTGTGGGAGAGATCATTGTATTTTGAGAGAGAAGTGCTAAGAGAGAGAGAGCCTTCTGGTATTGTAAAATCGTCAGTTGTGTGTGAAGGTCAATTCCTGCAGCTGGGTGTGTAGAAAGGGGAGAGAAAGAGAGAAGAGAAGTAAGATCTGCTAGTCGAGAGCAAACACAAGAACTGTATGCTTTATCTTAATAAATCATAAGCATAGTTCTGTGGACGTAGCCCTAGAGAGAGGGTGAACCACGTATATTTTGCGTTGTGTGTGTGATTGATTCTTTGATCTCTGTCACTGTTATATTGTTATTTTCATTGTTGTATTAGATCAGATCTATAGCTGTGCAGGGTATATCTAGCTTGATAAGTGATATATAATTGTTGTGTTGTTCTAGAGTTGGATCCACTTGATATTCCCTTGGTTGTAGACACTTATATCCTACAACCCCTCATAACTACTTCGGGTGAGACTTCATCTGATTCACAGGTGTTGCCAAAAGGGCCAGTAGTTAGGGCTTGTTGGTTTTCTCTTAGAGCAGAACCCTGGGTCTGCCCCTGTGCCAACAAATGGTTCCATTGTTGGGACTTGAATCTTCTTGAGGGAATTTCAAGGTGGTTTCCATTGAAGAAAGAGACTCAAAAGTGGATAGAGGATCAAGAGAAGGACTTTGCTGAAGCCCAGAATAAGAACCCTAATCTTAGTACAGAGGATTGGTTGGAGAAATATATCTTTATCGATATAAAGGAGATCTTCTTTTGAGGAATCCACTAGGAGCTGTATGAATGGCTAGCTAGACTAGTAGATACCCAGTTCAAGATATGATCTAGATCTCCTGTGGTTTGGACATCGGAGATGATCAAGGAGGTCAAAAGATTTGATAAAGTTGTATCTAGAGTAGTAGATCACTGGTTTGATAGGACCATTGGAGGGTGTATCATTGAGTTTGTTGTTGATAAAGTAGAGTCATACAACCAAGCTGAAAGATATTTCTTTAAAGGACCCTGAGGAAAATTTTTGCAATTCCTGAAGTTGAGACTCAAGATGTTGTTGCATGAGAAGAACATATTGAAGATACAATAGACCGAGAGGATTTGAAAAGGCTAATGTTCAAGAATTCAGACAGTGACAACGACACAAAAGATGGAAATACGCGTAGTGGAAGAGTATTCAGAGGGGTTCACCTTGAGAACCTGTTCAAGAAAAACTACAAGGAAGAGGTTTTCTACCTTGGAGAAGAGGCAGATATGATAGGTGAAGAACATTCAGAACCCACCAGAGCAGAAGAAGGGGAAGTTGAAGAAGTTTGCTGGAACAAGCTAGAAACCTCAGGAACTGCGCAAAACAACGAAGTAAGTACCATTAGCCCTCCTATTGCCTCAACAGTGCTAAGTAATCAGAATAGTTAGAATCACCATAGTCTACAGAGTACTATTACTAGGAGTTCAACATCTACTCAGACAAGAAACCTAGGCAACTCCATGGAAGATGAGATGAGGCTCCCCATCTTTAGAGGAGATGGATCTAAAGATCCTGATCAACACTGGTTCCCGTGTGAGGTCGTATGGAACATTAAGAATGTCACAGATGAAGTTGTAAAAAGAAACTAGTTTAGCACTACATTGAGGGATCGCGCGTTGAGTTGGTACATGAAGCTTGTCCAAGGACTTGCACAACCTAAGCCACTGAATGAAATCAAGAAAGTGCTGATTGTAGAGATTAAGAAACCTAAGTCGGAGTCTCAATGTATTACAGAGCTGAAAGATATTAAGAAAAAGATAGCCAAACCTATTTGGGAGTTCGATTAGAGATTCAAGACCCTGACAGGAAGATTGACCTTTAAGATCCCAGATGAGAAGAAAAAAGAATGGTTCATCTCTGCCCTTTTACCACATATCAGAGTTCCCCTAATGTAACAAAAGATTTCTTTGTAGGTAGAAGCATTGGAAATCGCTATGAAGCTTGAATAAACCCCTATGGGAGAATCCAACTCAGGTATGAGCCAAATCATGAGTCAGCTAACTAGTTTTCCTCTACAGGTCAAAGACATGAAGAAAGACAAGGGAAAAGACAAAAGAGAAGACATCTGGTGTGTCATATACAGATCATAAGGTCATGACAAGCAACACTGCCCTATATTCAATGAATACTTGGCTTCTAGAGCTCCGAGCTCCTTGAAGCAAGTTACCTTACCTTGGTGGGAGGTATGCATAAACATACATCATACTGGTGAGTGCTACTACATGGAAAAGTATGTCCAAACACCTACAAATCTGTACTATACATTCTGTAAATCCATAGGACATGATGATAGGGACTATAGTGCTTATGATATCATGCATGAGAGATTGAGATACATATATAAGATCCAAGGAGAAGTACATCAAGAAGGAAACACTAAACAATATAACTCCCCAGGAAGAGGAAACTTCAATCCTTGCGGTGGATTCAGAGGAGGAGGAGGAGGAGGAGGTATGAGTCGAGGCCGAGGATAGATAATCTGTTATAACTACACACCACCAAGACATCTAGCAAGGGATTTTCAGAACCCTTGCACCACTTGCATTTATTGTAACTCCTTCGAGCATGTCATTGAGGACTACCCTGTGCTGCTAGATAAGATTCAGGAAAGATGAGGACCCCAGCAGAATCCACAAGTGAAACTAATATATGCTGAACCTCATAGAGCAGACCCTAGAGTCACTGTTATTACTCGAGGAGGCACTTCTACAGGAGAAGATAGAATGACTCAAGTAAAGATTACATAAGACTCAGGTATCAGGAAAGATGCAGAGAAGACCCAAAATTTTGATGTGAAGAAAGAAAGACAAATCTTTGAGGAACAAAGGCAAGATTTCAAAGCATATCAAGGTTCTTCCTCAAAGACACGACCAAAAATAAGAGAATATGGGATGCCTCAGGCATTTGATCATTCATTTTCTCCAAAAGAAGGAAAAGATGTAGGTAAGCTCATCGAATTTTTATACACTTGTATTAAGTTGATTCAAGATGAAAATGTTGTGCAAGAGCTACATAACTTAATCAGACAGTATGAACTAGGAAATATAGACCTCTTACTAAATAGGGAAGTACACCAAATTGGTAAGAAGAGAAGGACAAATAAAGAATTACACTTGAATGCTCAAATAGGAGAATATGATATAGACTATGTGGTCCTCGACTTAGGGTTGGAGGTCAATGTCATGACGAAGAAAAATTGGGCACTAATGGGAAAATCGAGGTTGATCTATTCCCCTATCAGACTTAAGATGGATAATCACAAGATGTCATTCCATTTGGACAATTGGAGCATGTCCCTGTGGACATCGACGAGGAAAGAACATTTGCAGATTTTGAGGTAATTGAAATAGTTGATGACAATTGCCCTTACCCTACACTATTAAGAATTGATTGGGCCTTTAACAATTCAACTGTAGTTGATTTGAAGAAAAGACATATGACCTTTGAAAGAGATAGCCTTTGGGTCATTGCACCCTTAGATCCAAATGAGGGTCCGCGATACATAGAGCCCATTAGAGAAGAAGATCACACATACGAATTGGAAAACATATACAAACTAACATCCAGACAACATGATTACATCAACCCTACAACTGATGGGAATCTAAGATGGAAAAGTAACAACACATGCTCATCAGACTCAGAAGAAGCACCGGAGAATTGGAAAAATAAGATGTATGAAGTATCTACAAGACGATGTGCTATATTAACTAGAGATGTTCGCTGGATCAACATAACAATGAGTAACTTACCCACATTTGATGGTCTGAATCCTTTAGAAGCCTTCCTATCAAACTTTGAAGAAAATGTACTAACACAACAAAGACTGTTGGCAATGGATGAGTCCCTCAAAGCCACACCAACAATATGGTGGGGGATGCACAAAATTAACATTACAGACTAGACACAATGCCGAAATTTGATGACAACGTGGTTCTCATCCCAAGTAGAAAGATGTGAATTGAGATACACAAGTTGAAGTTTCCCAAAAGACCTTGTGCGAAGCTATGAAGAGGCCTGGAGTGATTCATCGAGAACAATGGGTACACAGATTCATTAATATGATGGATACAACCTCTATTAACTGGTACCTTTAAGTGGAACTGCGCCTCATCATTGCAGACTGGGAAGGTATGATCTAGAATTTTGTAACCACATTTTTATTTGAAAGTGAATATCCATCAATAGATCAAGCACTGCATATTGTGAGATAGAATGTCTTCGAAGAGGCATCTAGCCTCCCTATGGAACAAGAAGAGGATGAATGGACTGCACCTCTCCAGAAATTGCAGAGCTACTACAACATCAATGCCGATGACGATGATGATCCCAGGAAGGTGAACATCATAGAAACAAAAGGCCAAAGAGATGTGGAAGTACCGAGAGTTGAGCTACCATTTATTATTCAACGAATCAAGATTAAAAAATTCAACATTGGGACAGAGGAGACACCGAAGCTTGTCAATGTCGCAAATTATTGGGATGCTGCTACCATTGACAAGATTATAGAGTTACTGCATGAATATTAGGACTTGTTTCCAACCAAGTTCACTTCTATGAAGGGTATCAAAAGAACTATGGGAGAGATGAGGATCCCTTTGAAACCAGGTGTGAATATAGTCAAGCAAAGACCCTACATATTGAACCCGAAATACAAGGAAAAAATGAAGATTGAGCTCGACAAAATGCTGGAAGCAGGGATTACTGAACCTGTCAAAGAGTCAAAGTGGATTAGCCCTATGGTAGTGAAAGACAAGAAGACAAGAGAAATTAGGATATCTGTGGATCTCAAGAAGTTTAATGATGCTTATTTACATGACCCCTTCCCTACACCATTCACTGATGAAGAATTAGACAAAGTGGGGGGCCAGGAGGTATATTCTTTTACAGATGGATTTTTAGGATACCATCAGATCCATATTGCCAAGGAGGACCGCCACAAGACCACATTTTCCACATAATGGGGATCCTACCAATATACAGTAATGCCATTCAAACTGAAGAATTCCCCCGCCATATTTTCCACGGTGGTGGTTGAAGTGTTCAAAGAATTTTTGCATAAATTTTTAGAAGCATATGTTGATGATTGGACTGTGTTTAGTTTGTTGAAAAACCATATTGAATGTCTAAGGCTGATGTTGGATAAATGGAGGCAGTGTCAAATTTATTTGAATTTGAAGAAGTGCATCTTCTTCTCACCATTTGGAGTACTATTAGGCCATATTGTATGCAAGCAGGGATTGTTGGTTGATCCATCTAAAATTGCCATTATTGTTGATCTTCCATATCCTACTTCGGTCAAACAACTGTGCACTACGCTAGGGAATACTGGCTACTACAAAAAATTCATCAAAGGATATGCACATATTACAACACCGATGGAGAAGTTTCTGAAGAAAGACTGTCAGTTTAGCTGGACAGAAGAATGCCAGAAGAGCTTCGACACACTGAAACAAAATATGGTTACTGTGCCTATTTTGGTTTTTCCAGATTGGAGTAAGGAGTTTCATGTGCATGTCGATGTGTCTTCTATCACCTTAGGAGAAGTGTTAGCACAATATGGAGAAGGGGATATCGACCATCTGTTAGCTTTTTCTAGCAGGAAGCTATCTACAACTAAAATTAATTACACCACTACCGAGAGAGAAGGATTAGCCATGGTGTACGCGCTGCAGAAATTCTACCACTACTTGTTGGGATGACACTTTAAAATGTTCACAGATCACTCCACGCTGAAGTACCTAGTCAAAAAGCCAGTGTTGGGGTGGAGAATATGCATATGGCTTATGTTGTTTCAAAAGTATGATTTTGAGATCATAGTTAAGCTTGGAAGGATGAATAAAGGCCCTAACTACTTGTCAAGGTTGGAACATGGTGAAGAACCTGCAAGTTTGGAGGACATAATGTCGGATGCACAACTACTAGCCATTACCAATATTGATGACCACTTCGCAGACATAGTCCAGTTCCTGTCAACAGGAATGGCGCCGAGTGAGTATACCATCTCTCATAAGAAACAACTAGTGGTGTGTGCTGTAGAATTTTCACTTATAGCGGGACAATTATATAATATGGGACCCGATGAGATATTAAGGAAATGCATTATGGAGAAAAAGCGACCACTAATCCTCACAGAAGCTTATGAAGGCATCGCGAGAGGACATTACGCAGGGAGAAAAACTATGCAGAAGGTTTTGAGAGCTGGCCTTTTGTGGCCTACCTTACACAAAGATGCTAAAGATTATGCCAGAGCTTGTGATGTATGCCAGAGAGTTGGGAAACTGTCCAGATGATATGAAATTCCATTAGCACCACAAATGACCCTTCAAGCATTTGAAAAGTGGGCCATTGACTTCGTGGGACCTATAAACCCACCAGGAAAGTGCACAGAAGCAAGGTATATCATTACCACGACAAAATACTTAACCATATGGGCCGAAGCCAGAGCAGTAAAGGACTATAGTGCAACTACAAGTGCATGTTTTATATTTGATGAAATAATAACCAGGTTTGTATGCCCCAAGATCCTTATGGGTGATCAAGGAGCACACTTAATCAATAAGACAGTTGAAGCCCTAACTGAAGAATTTGCAGTCCACCATTATAAGAGTACACCTTACCATCCATAAGCAAATGGGACAGTTGAAGCATTCAACAAGATATTGGAGACCGCATTAACAAATATTTGCAGTGTGAACAAGGATGAATGGGATTTAAGAGTACCTACGGTACTCTAGGCCTATAGAACCACGTGCAAGAAATTAACAATGCAGACCCCTTTCAAGTTGGTTTATGGTATTGAAGTTGTTGTCCCGATGGAATACTTAGTGCCAAGCTTAAGAATTGCTTCCTTTATAGGTATGGATGATACTGGTGCTGTTCAAGAGAGGCTTGCACAGTTGGTTGAACTGGAAGAAGACAGATTTATTGTAGGATTCCACCAACAGGTTCAAAAGGGAAGAGAGAAGGCCTATCATGACAGGAGAATCAGAAGGCATTCAAGAAAGGTGATTTAGTATTGGTGTATGAAAATAAGTTCATCAAACATCCTGGGAAGTTCAGAATGCATTGGATCGAGCCATATGAGATCTCTTATGTTATAGAAGGAGGAACTACGTAATTGAAGACATTGAATGGAGAATAGAAGGAAGGATTAGTGAATGGGAGTCGGCTGAAGTTGTACTATGACAACCAGCTACCTTGCAGCTATTGGTAAGAAGCATAAAGAAAAGGGTCCAGGTACCAGGTGTAGTTGAAACTAGGTACCGGACACAGAAAAGACAGTCTGCACAAGTAAGAGAGGCATGGAGCAGAAAGCTAAGGCTCCACTGTGCAGTCTACAAGTCGAAGTAGAACAGAAGGATCAGATTTGAAGTGCCTTGGGACGAGTCACCGGTGAGTGTTAGGGGCTTGTTGGCCCTTGGTTATGGAAGGAAGTGGAGAACAAGGAAGGAAAGTTGAAAAAAGAACTTCGCAGGATACATAGTGACTGTCACTGGGTCGAAGTGAGAAAAATAGTAGAAAAGAGGGAGCGAAGTACGAAAATGAAAGTCATGGGATAAGGATATCGAGGATGAAAAATCAGCAAGGAATATGGATCGAGGACAAATCAACAAGTAGAAAAAGCCATCGTTGGATGCTTTGGAGCATCGTGCGATAAGGAAGGAAAGACAGGCTGGCGAATCCTGAGAAAAAGTGGGTCAAGTTGACCTAGGGTTTTAAACACCTAGGGTTTTGGTATCTAGGGTTTTGGCACCTATGTTTTGGCCTAAGGCTGTCGGTGAGGTATTGTAATGTATAAATAAAGTTCAAGAGGACCTGGGGTCGGGTGGGTATGATATCGTTATTGATCTATTTATAATAGTATGGGATAGATCATTGTATTGTGAGAGAAAAGTGCTAAGAGAGAGAGAGACTTTTGGTATTGTAAGATCTTCAGCTATGTGCAAAGGTCAAGTCCTACAGCTGGTGCGAAGGAAGGGGAGAGAAAGAGAGAAGAGAAGGAAGATCTGCTAGCTGAGAGCACAGACAAAAACTGTATGCTTTATCTTAATAAATCATAAGCACAGTTCTGTGGACGTAGCCCTAGAGAGAGGGTGAACCACATATATGTTGTGTTGTGTGTGTGATTGATGCTTTGATCTCTGTCACTTTTATATTGTTGTTTGCATTGTTGTATTAGATCATATCTATAGTTGTGCAAAGTAGATCTAGCTTGATAAGTGATATATAATTGTTGCACTATTGTGGAGTTGGATCCACTTAAGATTCCCCTGGTTGTAGACACTTTTGTCCTGCAACCCCCTCATAACTACTTTGGGTGAGACTGCATCTTCTTCGCAGGTGTTTCCGAAAGGGCCAATAGTTAGGGATTGTTGGTGCGCTCTTAGAGCTGAACCTTGGGTCTTCCCTTGTGCCAACATGCATCCCCTGTATCCCACTACTCTAATTTGTGTTACAAAATTTAACCCACAACCATTAGGGATGCATAACCCTAGCTACTAATACCCTCATAACTCCTAAACTAACCCTAGACTAACTCCTAAAATTTTCTCACTTACTCTACTAACTAGGGAAAATATTTTGGGATAGTTCTTGGAACTTTTCCATGTTTGATTTTTCTACTGCATGCCATTGAATTCTATAGACATAAGGCTGAAATTTTCTATAGAAGACACATGTTTACAAGAGCCATCTTCTCTAGCTTATTAAGTTCCAACTTTCGGCCTATATTCATTGCTAATCTTGATGTTGATTTACTTAACTAGTTTATATCTTTTTATGTTGATTTAGATATTTTATTTACTGATATTAACTGTCATTTACTACTAAAAATTAAGGGTAACAAGATTAAATTTCTGATCGAACTAACATATATCATTGCAAAGTGTCTTTTCTTGTGTCTCGAGCAGGTACAATCATCTGGAGAAGTACTATACCCATGGGGAAACAATTACTTGAATTACAAGGAATATCCTCCCACCTTTCATCCCACTTAGAATTGACCTCTAGGGGTCTCACTTCCTTTTATCTCCATCTCCATCTAAATCCCCCTAGGGTCACCGAGATCACTTCCCTAGACTGACCTAGTCACCCTTGAAGTGCGAGACCTACATCGAGGTGACATTAGGTGTAGGATTCCAAAGTTGTAGCACTTGATTTGTGGCTGGGTCAGGATTTTCCCAACCCACAACTTGCACTATAATAGGGAAAAGTCTGAACTAAAACTTTTTGGGTCAAAGCCCTCTTATTATCAACATTCTCTTATTCGTTGGAAACCATAATATTGTAAAACCCTGGTTATTTTTATTATGGTTGTTGTTTGGGACCATTGTCTCTATGTATTATGATTAGATTTTTCACAATGTCACACCAGACTAATGCATTGGGCCTCACCGAGTTGATGATTTTGCTTTGGTTGCAATAAATTTTTGGAACCCCTGTTGTTCCTTGACATCTCTGCCAGGTTCAATTTTGTGATCTTTTGGCCATAATAGGGGCACTATACCATGATCTTAAATAAGTAATTTCAATGCATATATTTTTCTATCATCTCCTTGAAAATAAGAGGCTCTACCTATTTTGGGGTCAGATTGAATGAGCATTATTACGATTTGATCATTAGAGTGTTGTTTGATGAGCAATGAAATCGATCATTTAAGAGTGAAGATAAACAAATTTTTGTTTGGATGATTCAAATGTTTGTTTGATGACTTGATTTATATTTCGAGCTTTGTCTACATGAATGTTTCACATTTGATGAGTGACAATAATATGCAAGGTTTTGACTGAAGATGGAAATTGGTATTAAATAGGAATTAATACATGTATTTTGATCATTTAAAAAGAAGAAGAAATAATGCTTAGAATTTGATAGGAAAATATTTTGATAACAATTCAAATGATGACATAAATGTTGCGTGACATCTATTTATTCGAAATGGATACTTTATGGAATGAGAGATAGACCAATTTTATTGAAAACTATGGTTGTATGGTGACTATAATCCTGTTTGTTGGAATTGTAAGGATTGAATGGTAATGGAGATAATTGTATTATAAGCATGTCCATTTTGTTTTGTCGTCATACTTAACATTTTCCATTCATTACAATCCCTTTCATCAACCCAAATACATGTTTCATTCCCATGCTTATATTATAACTGTAAGAAATGTTTCATGGAAGAATTATATAAGTTGAAAAATGAGTGTTTAGTTGGTATGATCTCTGATTTGTTTCATATTCAAAGATGTTGATGGTAACGATGTGATGGAACTAGTCATGGTAAATGAACGATCTTTATTTCACTTTCCACTAATTACAAACCTGATCATGAAATCTCGAGAGCCCTATAAATCCATGTTCTGAGTAATTACTAGTTCTGGAATGTGGAATGCATACTGATTGCTTGCACATGTATTTTTATGTATCTAGAGGCAGGTATAAATTATTATTTTGAAATTTTTAGATGATTTATTAATCATGCTCTGGTTCTGATATTTGTGAATGTGTGTTAGAATCAACTTTTTCAGCATGGGAAGTCATAGCAGGAGGAGTAATAACAGAGGCACATGATTAGGTCCCTGATAAAGGGGAAACACAATATTAAGGTTCTCTATACATTTTGATGCAGATTCAGAAGAGTTTAATAAATTGTTACAAACAAGGTTCCTCAAATTGGTTGGACAACAATATTATAGAACTTTTCCTATTCCTAAAAATCCATGCCCAAATATTGTCATACCAGTTCCAAATCATAATTCCAATCCTTTAGTTGTGCCAAAATGAGATGGATAGCAAGATATTGTGCACCCTCCTCCCAGACACTCACAAGGATGGCCAAATATTGATAACCTACAACAACCTCCCTTTCATGCTTGGCCCACTGGTTTCACAACCACCTCCTTCATATCAGAATTTGCAGCCTCAATCCCAATCCTCACATGCCCATCATAAGGCCAAAATCACTGATCTTGAAGAAAACATTGAGGAAGAGAAAGTATCAACATCCAGGTCAAAATCATCACATGAATATTCTCATTCGGTCACTTCCCATACGCAAGAGAATGATCAAAATTCTGCTAAGGCAGGTTCATGAATTGGAAAAAATGGAAAAGTTGAGAGTAGTCATAACAAGAGAGGGGAAATCTCTCATAGTAAATATAGTTTCTCATAATTTCTTTGGCATCTATATATGGATTTGTTTTCACTTTATTTTGGACAACATATCATTTTTGGACAACTCATATTTGATAGCACTGTGTTGAACAACTTTATATTTTACATGCTTCATGTTTGGATAAATTATGAAATGGATATATTTTGATAAATTGCATAATTTCCACATGGAGTGACAAGGGGATCTTATGATTATTTCATTTTGTACATAATAGTGACATGAATGGTATGATGTGGTGAGATTGATATGTCATGCATTCAAGGAGGAAGATACAAGGATGAAATGGTTTATTTATTCATTAAAGAGAATTAGGGGGTCCCCAATTATTACTTTTATTTAATACCCTTATCATATTATTATTATTATTATTTATTAACTTACTTAACAACTCTCCTATTAACTAACTATTTGTTAGTTAATAAATTAACTACAAGTGGTTGAGTAATTCAACTACCTTGGAGACATTAAAAGGAGACAAGCTAAACAAATAAGAGGGAGGGACACATTTCTATGATAAGATCTTCTCTTACTTCCAAGTGCGATTTCATTACTACTTCATTCATGTTTGATTTCTAAGCTAGGACACTTCTTGTGATATTAGGGTCTATTGAAGGTGATAGAAATCTAGGACCAAGGAGCATTGAATTTTGATATGCTTCCAGGTTGATTGTATGCTTGATATTCTCTAGACTTCTTTTGGTTTCTCGATTAATTTCTCAGTGCTAAATAGGATTCTTGTGCAGAGTCATAACATAGTGCAAGTTGTGGTTGTTGGCTTATCATTCTTGGTCTGATTTAAAGGCACTAGTGGCCTATGTGTGTGTTGTTGATTAAGGTTGGTTGTCATTGATGTCAACCCTTGAAGAAAGACCCGTAGCACAAAGGTTTGTGTAATGGAACCAATAGTGTTTGATGTAAATATGACTCATTATTGTTTTTTCATGGTTGATAAGAA
>JZKD02S1448906.1:80931-98938 GCA_000966675.3 Picea glauca
AGTGAGACTGAAACTGGGTGGGATTTGAAAAATTTAACAAATATGAAATCAACATTTCAGGTATATTTAAAGAACGAATATGAGTGACACATGGCAACCACTCGACGTGTTCCACATCATCAAATGAAGTTAGCAAGTTATGTCACTCTGGGAGTTTTACTTTGGGAATTTCACCACCAACAAATGACCCAAGTCCCGAAGTCTCGAAGTCCCGAAGTGGACATGAGTCGTCCAATCTAAAGAACACTTCGGGATTATTCTCATCCATTGGAGATTATGGACATGTGTCTTTTAATCGTGAGAGTTGTGAAAAGGATGGAAGTCGCGAAGGATGAGGTCTCGAAGTGCCTACAGTCGTCCATCTCATCGAGAGATTAAATTGTGACCATTGATTTTGATAAAGTGATCATGCACTCATTTGGCCTAGCACGTGGTCACCGTCATTGGTCATATCGAATAAGAGAAATAAATTCAAAATATAATATGTAGCTAAAGTTGATAATCCTATGGTTTTGCGTTGTCGGTCATATGAAAATGGTTTGAAGGAAGCGCCTCTACAGAACTCAGTTTCTGCAATAATTGCAGAGATTTGGGATTGAATTAAAATATGAAATTGATCCATATCTATGATCAATTTATGAAAAGCCTTCATGGTAAGGTTCGAGTATTAACAAATATTATGGTTAAGTTAAATGAAGAGGTGCAATGGTCCAAATGAAAGGACACAATGCATTATAACTCACACTGTTTTGAAGATTATATAAACAAGGAAGACTAGTGAGAATAAAGTGTCTCTGCAGTCCAAATTAGAAGATATATTAAATCACAGAAGCAGAGAGAAAATAAGTGAAGACATGATACAAAAGTTTTTTAGATTCAAAAATTAAGGGTGGTAGGGTGGTGCAAGGGCAGGTTGGTGCCTGTAAGGGAGTTGGTGCTTCCTTGTCAGTTGTAGCTGACTAAACAGGGGGTTGAAGCCTCCTACCAGTTGGTTCTGGTGAATAAGGGTGTGGGTGCATCCTGATCAATTGGTGTTGATATAAAAAGAATAACACATTCCATCCATGTAGCATGTAAAACAAAATTTTGCAGTTAATTGAAAAGTGTTTGTGGTTTTTCCCAATTGGGTTCCACGATAAATAGTGTGTTAATTTTTTTTTTTGCAATAAAAAAAAAAAATTGACAAATTATTGAGGCAGTGATTCACCCCCCCCATCTCAGTGACGAGATTTGATCCTTCAATTGGTATCAGATCGGGTCTCTTCGCAAAAGTTTTAAATCACTTGAAGATAAATATACATCAGAATGGATCAATAATTGAAGATGTCATAAAAAATACCCCTATTTGATGGTGAAGACTATGTCTTCTGGAGTGTTAGAATGAAAATCCATCTAATGTCCACTGGACTAGAACTATGGACATTAGTTGAAAAGGGATATGATGTTCCAAAAGCCACTCCCATAGAAGCAGAAGACAAGAATTTTTTTTGGGAACATGAAAAGGCTTTAAACACACTACAAGCTGGACTGAGTAAGAAAATCCTTGCTAAAGTATTAAACTGTAATAATGCAAAACAACTTTTAGATAAATTGGAAACTATATATGTAGAATATTCCAAAGTAAAGAGGGCTAAACTCCAGACTCTCAGAGTACAATATGAAGGTCTAAAAATGAAGGATGAAGAA
Organism: Picea glauca; assembly: GCA_000966675.3. Classification (NCBI taxonomy): domain Eukaryota; kingdom Viridiplantae; phylum Streptophyta; class Pinopsida; order Pinales; family Pinaceae; genus Picea; species Picea glauca. Next base: position 82,618 of record JZKD02S1448906.1, read on the forward strand.
AATATATCAGAGTACTTCGAAAGAGTTGATAATATTGTTAATGCAATCATAGGTTTGGGAGTAGAAGTGTCAGATAATGAGCTAGTTGAAAAAATACTAAGAACATTACCTATTCTATATAATCCTAAAGTGTTTGCTCTTGAAGATCGAGAACATCTAGAAAAACTCACCATGGATGAATTGTATGGAATTCTCACAGCCTATGAGTTAATATTAGGTCATGAGAACCTCCCACAAGGAGATGAAACCTTCAAGGTGCTCAAGAAAACAAAAAATTAGAAGAAAAAACCTCAATCCAACCATCATGAAGAATCTGATGTAGAAGAAGCCAATTTTATTAAAAAACTTCAGAAAGGATCAAGAAAGTAAAAAGGCAAGCTGCCTTTCAAATGTTTAATTGTGGAAAGATTGACCATTTTGATTCCAAATGTCCCTATCCCAAAGAGGACTCTAAATATGAAGAGGACAACAATAAACAATACAAGAAGAAGGAAAAACCCAACTACAAGAAAACATTTTACAAAGGGAAAAATATTTTTTCCTCAAAAGAAGAAAACAATAGTTCATGAGAGTCTAGTGACAATGATGATGATGAAGTCCTTTTTATAGGTATTGAAGAGCCTAATGAGATATAAGAAATTGAGCATGAGGAAGAGTCAGAAGTTGAAGCAGAGGTTAATATGGAAGGAGAACTTCTCAGTGCCTTGGATGAATTAAGAAGATACAAAACTAGATATAGACAACTGAAATGTTTTGTAGTTGAACAAAAGGAAAAACATGAACATAAAGAAAAAGATATGGAGAAACTCATGAGCAACCTGAAAAACCAAATCCTAGTAGCAAATAGGATGGAAAAAAGTATGGAAAAGTCTCTTAAAGAAAAACAAATAACCTGTGAAAGAATGGAGGCATAAATAGTTCACCTAGGAAAAGAACTTGATGAAAAAGTCATTCAAACAAGATATGAAAATAGATCTAAAATATTAGATAATATTATTACCACACAAAGGGATTCAGATAATAAAAGTGGATTAGGTTATTCTCAATAAGAAAACTAAGTTAACTCAAAATATTATGCAGCTGCTCTCCTCAATACATTCAAGAAGAAAGATGAAGAAAATACAAGTAATGATCATAACTCTAGAGGACTACTTCCACCCATCAAGAAGGAATATAAGAAAACACCAAAGAAGGTTTATCAAAATAGGTATCCTCACATTTTCTATGGTTATTGCTTTGCATGATTTAATTTCGAACACAAAGATATGAATTGTAGATCATATAGAAGGAGAAATTTGAGGGTTAAGAACTATAACCTTAAAGATAACCAAACAGTAAATCAAGTTAAAATAAGAAACTATAAATCCTTTGCATGTCTACAAGAAGGGGACCTAGAATGCTTAAGATGTCATAATTGTGGACATAAAGCCATTAATTGCAGATTATTGGAAGTCTCAGAAAAATTGAAGTTCATTAGAGAGAAAAAGAAGCTTTGGAAAGAAAAAACATCAAAGGCTGAATGTCTTATTTCCTTAAAATCCCAAGATAAAGAAGATCTCTGGTATGTTGACAGTGGGCGCTCAAAACATATGACATGAAACAAGGACAAGTTTTTGAACTTAAATAAATACAAGGGTAAAGTTACATTTGGTGACAATGCTTCAGGTAACATACTTGGGAAAGACACTATGAGTTTGGGAAAAGACAAAGCCAAGAACATGCTGCTTGTTGAAAACCTGAAACCTAGCCTATTAAGTGTCAGCCAAACCTGTGATCAGGGGCACTTTTGCATCTTTGATTCCTAGAAATGTGATATTAGGAGAGAAGACTCAGGAAAATTGGTTGGTACTGCTCCTAGAACTCCCGAGAATGTATATATACTAAATACAAAATTGAATGAGGAGTGCCATATAAATTTAGTAGATGAAAGTTGGCTATGGAATAGAAGGTTGGGGCACATTAACTTTGACAATTTAGTGAAAGTCAGCAACCTTGGGGAAGTAAGAAACTTGCCAAAGATCATAAATCCCTCAAATCCTATGTGTAGACACTATCAACTAGGGAAGCAAACTAGAATAAGGTTCAAACCAAAAAAATACTCAACCTAAAAACCTTTAGAGCTTGTTCACACCGACCTCTATGGACCTACAAGGACCAAGAGTTTGCAAGGAGAGTCCTACTTTATGTTGTTCATTGATGATTTTACTAGAATGGGTTGTGTGTGTTTTCTCAAGGAAAAATCAGAAGAACTTAACAAATTCAAATCTTTTAATATCCTTGTTGAAAATGAAAAAGAGACAAAAAAAAATGTCTTAGATCATACAATGGTGGTGATTTAACCTCAAAAGAGTTTGATCTCTTCTGTGAAGCTCATGGAATAAAAAGACAATTCTCTACTACCAAATCACCTCAGCAAAATGGGATTGTTGAGAGAAGGAATAAAACAGTTCAAGAGGTTGCAAGGACTATGCTCAATGAAGAAAAATTATCCGATGGATATTGGAGGGAAGCTGTGAGCACAATAGTATACATATTGAGCAAAGGTCAACTCATGATTAATACTAATAAGACTCCCTACGAAATATGGTTTGGAAGAGCTCCTTCGGTAAAATACTTCAAGGTCTTTGGAAGTAAGTGCTACATAAAAAGGCTTGATGAGAATCTTGGAAAATTTGATGCTAGATCGAATGAAGGTATTTCTTGGATATGATTCTACCAAGAAAGCGTATAGATTCTACAATATTAGATTACATAAGATTGTTGAGAGTGCGGATGTCAAGGTGGATGATTTAAAAACGAGAAGGATCAAACATCAAGAGACTATACTTGATAGTGAAGATGAAGATGAAGATGATGATGAGTCAGTTGGTACACAAGAAGAATAAGTAGAAGAGAACAAAGAAGAAAGGGAAGAGGATGATATGGATACTAGTGAATATGAGGAAGATATTCAAGAAGAAGATTTAAGATAAGAATCTCCAAGAAGAGACACAAAGACACCCTCAAGAATGACTCAAAAGAATCATCATGAAGAACTAATTATTGGAAATAAAAGTGATGGAGTGCACACAAGAAGACCATTGTTGTATCAGACAGAAATAACACTTTTGTCACATATTGAGCCCAACTCAATCAAAGAGGCATGTAAAGATGAGAATTGGGTCAATGTTATGAATGAATAATTGGACCAAATTGAAAAAATTCAAACTTGGGAACTAGTTCAAAGACCAAAAAATAAAAACGTCATTGGAACTAAATGGATGTATAAAAAAAAATGGTTGAGAATGGGAAAGTAATTAGGAACAAAGACATATTGGTATGTAAAGGGTATGCTCAAGTTGAAGGAGTAGACTATGAATAAACCTTTGCACCTGTGGCTAGATTAGAGGCAATTAGGATGTTCTTAGCTTTCTCCAGCGACAAAAAATTTAAAGTGTACCAAATCAATGGATGTCAAGTCAACATTTCTCATTGGAAACTTAGAAGAGGAAGTCTATATTGAGAAACCAGAAGGATTCCAACTAACTAACAAAGGATACTATGTCTGTAAACTAAAGAAAGCAGTATATGGGCTAAAACAAGTACCCAAAGCATGGTATGCAAGCCTATATTCTTATTTACAAAAACAAGGCCTAAAAAGAGGATTGACAGACAACAATCTTTATTGTAAAATTGTTGGTAATAACATGATTATTGTGGAAGTATATGTTGATGATATTATATTTGGCAGCGATGATGAAAAAATGATTAAGGAATTTGCTAGGAGGATGCATCAATAATTTGAAATGTCTTTGCTTGGTGAAGGGAATTTCTTTCTTGGATTACAAATAATACAGTCCAATAGAGGATTCTTTATCCACTAGTCCAAGTATGTTAAAGATATGCTTAAGAAATTTTAGTTAGAGGATTTCAAACATGTTAGTACACCTATGATTGTTGGATGCAAACTAAGCAAGGAAGATGAGTCCAAAGCTGTAGATCCAAAAGAATATAGATCAATGATTGGGAGTTTACTCTATGTAACAACTTCCAGACCCGATGTCAATCAAGCTGTTGGGATGGTGTCTAGATTCCAAGAAGCACCAAAGGAGAGCCATGTTAAAGCTATGAAAATAATCTTTAGGTATTTGAAAGGAACCATAAATCTTGATTTGTGCTACCCTAGAAAGGATTCATTCACTTTAAAATCCTATTCAGATGAAGATTGGGTAGGTTGTGTAGATGAAAAAAAAAGTACAAGTGGAGGAGAATTATTTTTGGGAGAATCATTGGTAGCTTGGATAAGACACACAAGTGGAATATATTGCAACAGCAGAATGTTGCACACAAGTGGAATGGATGAAACAAACCTTACAAGACATCAAAATAGTGTTTGAAGAACCTACTACTATCTACTGTGATAATACAAGCACTACAAGTCTCTCCAAGAACCCTTGCCAACACTCCAAATCAAAACACATTCCCATAAAATACCACTATCTAAGAGATCGAGTTGAAAATAAGAATATAAAATTGGAATATGTCCCAACACAAGAACAAGTTGCAGATATTTTCACTAAACCCTTAGGAAAATATGTATTTGAATATCTCAGGAAAAGATTGGGAGTAATCTCTCTTCCAATCTAATATCTCAAGAAAATAATGCATCAATTAGCACCAATTCAGGGGGAGACAACAATCAAAGTCATGAGGAGTTATTCAGTTATGAAAAGGAGTATGATTACAGGAGGATTTACCCAAGTTCAGATTCTGGTTAGAAGCATATAGACAAATAGAGAATTACCTTAGGGGGATCAACCCTTTTCCATTGATGTCAAAGTGGGAGATTAAACTGATAGAGAAAAGCATCATCACAGGGGGAGTATGTCTAAAGTTAGAGTGTTTCCCTCAATGAAAAAGGGGGAGATTGTTGGACATATTTTCATTGGTGTCAACAGTCAATGATACACATGAAGATCAAAAGGGAAAGCGCAGTGCAAAAACATGATCGAGATCGAAATCCCCACATGACAAACCAGAACCATTGGATACACAAGTTCCATATCAACGATAGGGATAGATTACATAGAGAGAAAGGAGAATTAAATGGCACGCTAGTTCCAATCCTGCAATTAGTCTAGATCGTCAGATCTCATCGACTCAAAGATCGACGACTATGGTTGATCCACCAAACAATCATATTAAGTTGTGACCGTCAGATATGCAAGAACCAGATCAATGGCAGGGATAGATTGTGGATAATGAAAGGATAATTAAACAATGTGTTATTTCCAATCCCGTAATTAGTCAGGACTGTCAGATCTTATAGATTCAAAATATCGATGACTGTGGTTGATCCATCAAAAATCGCATAACTTCAATTGCGGGGTTTGGGCGATGGGATAAACCATGCACAAGTTATGGTTCTGCAATCCACATCAACCATTGGATCAAGTTATGTGGAAGTATAGGATAAGCAAGGTAAAATTGCTGAGATTTCGAATACCCGAATTCCCAATAGCCATTGGATCACTTTAAGTGGGAGGATAAGATAAGCATAGAAGAAGATTCATTGGATTTAAACCAAGAAAAAGTAGCATCATAGATAGATCAATCCGTCGATCTAATATCATGATCAACAAACAACATTCATTTCAGGTTAAAAGTTGTGAGGAGGTTACACTTCGGGGAATCTCACTTTGGGTGAATTGGGAAGTGGAGAAATCAAATTACTTAAAGTCCCGAAAGCCGAAATGAATAAGGATTGTTAGATCTAGACAAAACATGATGACCATCGGATCGGGATGATGCTCAACTTTGATGTTGACCACTTTGGCGAAATGGAGTTGAGAACATGTAAAAACACTCGAAGGTTGAAGTTCCTAAATCATGAGGTTAAGACACGTAGCACTAATATTGAGAGCACACGTCATCAACAGTGACATCAACAAGGACACGTGGAATAATCAGATGATGACAAGTGTCATGATGAAATCGACATTTTAGGTACATGTAAAGCATGAATCTGAGTGACACGTGGCATCCAATCAGCCTGTGCCACATCATCAATTGACGTTAGCAAGTTACGTCACTCCGGGAGTTTCACCACCAGCAAATGACCTATGTCCCAAAGTCCTGAAGTGGACATGAGTCGTCTGATCTAAAGAACACTTTGGGATTATTCTCATCCATTGGAGATTAAGGACACACATCTTTTAATTGGGAGATTTGTGAAAAGGCTGGAAGTTGCAAAGGATGAAGTCCTGAAGTGTAAACAGTCATCCATCTCATCGAGAGATTAAAACATGACCATCAATTCTAATAACATGATCAAGCACTCGTTTGGCCTAGCACCTGGTCACCGTCATTGGTCATATCGAATAATAGAAATAAAGGCAAAATATAATACGTAGCTCAAGTTGATAAGCTCGTGGTTTTGCATTGTAGGCCATATGAAAATGGTTCGAAGGAAGTGCCTCTGCAGAACTCAGATTCTGCAATAATTGCAGAGATTTGGGTTTGAGTTAAAAGATGAAATTGATCCATATCTATGATCAATTTATGAAAATCCTTCATGGTAAGGTTTGAGTATTAATAGAGATTATGGTTAAGTTAAATGAAGAGGTGCGATGGTACAAATTAAAGGACACAATGCATTATAAATCACACAGTTTTGAAGATTATATAAATGAGGAAGAGTAGTGAGAAGAAAGTGTCTATGTAGTCCGAATTAGAAGATATATTAATTCACAAAAGCATATATAAAAGTAGTGAAGACATGATACATAAGTTTTTCAGATTTATAAATTAAGGGTGGTGCAAGGGCAGGTTGGTGCCTATAGGGGAGTTGGTGCTTCCTTGTTAGTTGTAGCTGACTAAACAGGGGGTCAAAGCCTCCTACCAGTTGGTGCTGGTGAATAAGGGTGTGGGTACATCCTGATCAGTTGGTGCTGATCTAAAAGGAAGAACATCTTCCATCCAAGTAACATGTAAAACAAAATTTTGCAGTTAATATAAAAGTGTTTGTGTTTTTTCCCAATTGGGTTCCACGATAAATAGTGTGTTAAAATTTTTGTGTGCAGTAAAAAAAGAAAAATTGACAAATTATTGAGTCATTGATTCACCCCCCCCTCTCAGTGACAGGATTTGATCCTTCAAATATCACCTTTGTGCTCCTTAAGGCTCTCCCCCATGTCAAACGTTCATGGGAAACTTATTGGGAGAAAAATTCCACAGATTTGTCTGGAATATTTGGGGCTGAGCCCACTTGGTATTTTTTATGGACATGGTCAAGGAGAAATATTAACCTATGGGAAGCTATGAAGATCATTACATGAGATGGACCATGCTGCATCAAGAGAGGGTCCAAACAGTGTCGAAGTTCACAAATACCTTCCATACCTTATACACCAAGATGGGTAGAAAAGACTCTGAGTGACATTTGGTTCTAAATTACCGCAGGGATCTACATAGGTACATCCAAACTGAAATGGAATTTCTAGAAATTTCATGAATGGGAGCCACTTATCAATATGTTTTCAAAATCAAGCAGAAATTTAAGCAGCAAAACGAGTGGGAGTTCAGGTCTGAAAATATGCAACAGCCAAAGTCTGGTAAAGACAACCCTAACTCATAGAAAAACCAACCTCAATACCACCAGTCCAAGATGCAGGAAAATAAGGGTAACAAGAAGATGAAAAAGGACACTTGGAAGTGGTGCAACTTCCAAAAAATCCCTTGGCACAAAAACGATGATTGCCTCTCAAAACAATCATTGGTGGCCAAGCTCAAAGAAACAGATCTAAGCCCTAAGTCAAAATCTGATTTTAACAATAATAAAAGATTGGTGGAGAAACCACTACTACTGTTGCAACCACAACAATCCAACCAGAAAAACTAGAGGATCCTGAGGAGGGGGGCACCTCTTCCATTCACAAATGTGGGTGAAGGGGACCCTGCTTCATTTTATTGTTGATAGTGGAATCTAAAAGAACCTCATTTCAGTAGAGGTCATCAAGAAGTTGTATTTTCTGAAAACAACGCACCTGCAACCATACAAGATCGGATGGATTTTCCAAGGATGAGATATTCGTTTAAGTCAGTAGTGTTGCATGTCATATGACATCAAGACCTTCAAGGATGAGCTATTGTGTGATGTTTTCCCAGTGGAAGTATGTGATGTTATCTTAGGCTAGAAATATATGTGTAATATTCATGATATTTATGAGTCTCGACCCCATAGCGTCATTTTTACTCTGGGGGATTAGCTCTACAGGATACTAGAGGTAGTTCTGACTACTGCCTTGACAAAACAATGCCGCAAAGTAATCTTTCATACCACAAAGTTTATCCTATTCATGATCTATTTAGAATGGAAAGACACTACAATCAATGCATCCTTTCCCAATACCCTTCTATCTAATAGAATCAAATCAACACAATTTTAGAAGAGCACCAAGATATTCTTACTGCATCTACAGGGGTGCCCCCACATTGTCTAGTTAAGCGAAGTTATAACAAATCCATTCATTTTCTTCATGTTTCATATTCACCGACATAATCCTCCCACACTCAGGAAGATCATCCAGCTATAATTGTTGAACTGATCCAACCCATCCAACAACAAGTTCATAACAACATTCAACAAGCTAAGCATGACAACTTCTTTAGCAAGGCAAGCAGTTCACCAAGGTTCACATTCAAAAAAAGCTTCCACATCTTCCATGGGAACTTGAAGCAATGGATACCATTTCTTCCTAAGGGGGGGAAGAATGATCCAGGAGGAAATCGTTGGCCACCCACCTATTCCACTGTCTCAAAAAAAGGGTTTCCACCTTGGCGATTGTTCTACATCTTTTTGGGTCCTAAACTTCCATGGTCGTTTTGAGGCCCTAAACAACATTTTTTGGGAGTGGCACAGTCACAATGTATGCATTAGAAATATTGTGATAGAAACATCTATATTCCTATGATATACCTTTCCAATGAGATATCGTGTGCACCAAATGGAGATCATATTCAAAAGTTACGCCCTTGGGAAGTTGACATATCAAGTACCCCCATCAGGGCCCACAAACCTTTTGGTGTTTCATCTTCCGGGGTTAGTGTTTTGTATTTTATTTATGTTAAAATTCCTTTGGAGCCTTATTGTAAACATCATCTTCTTGTGAATGAGCGTATCCGTTGCATCTCTTTTTAGAGATAAGCTTCTACAATTATAGAGAGTTCATTCACTTTGTATTTTTACAGTTTCTCTACATTTTTGTCACTAATAAAAATTGTACATTATTGTATCTCTATGTTTCTGGAAATAATTTGTGTATATTAATATTATATTTTTGCCTTCATTTCGTTCTCAAAATAATCCAGAACATATAGAGAGGTTTGGGTCTAGGAGGAAGACATGACATTTTTGTAGGGAGGCATTATAGATAGGTTTGGGTCTAGGAGGAGGACATCACATACCATAGATTTCATATTTGCATGATGATTTTTTGTTATATTGAATTGTGAAATTTAATTTTGCAAGTTTGTTGATATTTGAAATTATGAAAAGTTTAACCTATAAAAATGAATTATCAAATTTTATTGTTGTCTCTTTTCATCATATATATAGGGAAACGAATGAAGATGTAGATGTTTTGTCAAAGGTGTTGGAAATATAGCTGAGAGGGGGAGGGTGAATTAGTTATAATATAAGCTTGGAACTTTTTGTTATTTTATGAATCTTTCTAAATTATTATTTAATGTGTTATAATAAATTAGCATGCATAGATAAACAATATTTGATCCATCACATGAAATACATAGAAAAATTGATTTCTCATGAGGAAACCCATAAAGGGAGAAAGCCTCTTCTTCTTAGGATGTCAATCAAGCTCCAACTTTCGTGTACATCACAGTCTTTGAGATCCAACTCCAATATGAGGCTACAACCTCTGATAGCAAGCTAAAACTTGCAGAGAGCACCAAATCTCATATTTCTATAGCACCAACTCCCAGGTTTCTCTAGCACCCACAAGAAAGAGGCACCAACTCCCAGGTTTCTCTAGCACCCACAAGAAGGAAGCACCAAATCCCATAATATCTTCTAGAACCAACTAGAATTTAGAGGATTGCAATCCTCCCTAGTACCACCCTACCACCCTGATTGAATCTTACAGAAACTTTACTTACTTGTTCTGTCTCTTCTAACTTCTATTCTCTATTTAGCTTCTATCCATTGTTCATTCTCCCGCTCCACACATCGATGCATTGTTCAACTTCTCTTTCTTATCTTTATACTATGTGATGCCTCTACATGCTATACACTGCATCTCTGCTCTCCTCTTCAGGTACTGCTCTTCCTCTCTACCTACCAACATGCATCACTATTGAAGTAACACCTGTTTTCATTCCATGAGTCCTTCTAGGTTGTAGCTCGAAGAAGCCTGGTAACTTAACTAATATCTCAATGATTCACTCAAATTGATCAAGTCAGATGACTAAATCAAACCTCACTCACTCAAGACATGCATAAAAACACTTAGATTGACAAGTATTTCAACTACTACTATTCAGAGAGTTCGTAAATAAGGGGATGTGAGGAGAATCCTTACTATACTAGCATAATCATACAATAAACATATATGAATGGTCGATTACAATAAGTAAATAATACTTGCAATTCTAACTCATCAATGCAAACACAGGATGACAATTATCAGGCATTAGACAAAATGTGAATAACATGAATACAACATTCAAGTGCACGTACAGACTAGATAAGAAGATGGGAATTTGAACAAGTAATGGAAAAAGAAGCTTGTATTACTTAATATGAAAATGAGAAGATTGAGTAAAAAGTATGAAAGAGTCTCCAAAGTTGAACCCCCTCCTTTATTCATCAACAATCTGTGAATTTATAGCATTTACATGAGAAATCTAGATCTTGAAAAGTTGGATCAGATTTACTTGAAATAGACAATAAAAAACTGACACAAGAGAATAGGAGGAGATCCTAAAAGCTAGGTCAACTCCTTATCCTTGATGATCTTCATATCCTTCAAAACTTCGACAGGTGTAGAATGTCTTCCAAGGCTGTTGAATATCCATAGGAAATAAGATGAGTCGAATTTGCCACTTTTGGAAAAAAAGACAGTTTTTTGTCCAGAAAATAAGGTAACAAATTCAACTTTCCACCTTGTTAGGTGCTCCCAAAATCAAAACAGAACCTTAAAAATGATGCCTTCAATTATTATTCATCATTTGAAACCATCATTGAGGCATTTGATTGAGGAAAACTTATATCTGTGCGAAAATACTACCTCTCTACCCTGTCTGCACTTTCGGTGGCTTAGGGCCCAAAATTGGTAGTGAATAAGCCACCAAAAGCCCTGTCATACCATGTACTTATTTTTTATTCCCAATTATTGTAGAATATTTTGATCTCGAGTCCTAGCTTTTACATTGCTTCAATTTTGCAGATGAAAGATTTATCTTCTCATGTCTAACAGCTTTGATTTTCGATCCTGAGAATGTTTCACAGATCAGGTACATAGTGCCACTTGTTAACATTGTCTGTTAATTTTGTGTCTTCAAAATATGAACTATCAAGCTAATGCCCTCAAATCTGGTGTTGATCATTATGATGATATTCAATCTTGATATGTCTTCCTAAAACCTCAGACAATGGATGTTTGGCACTTTGTGTTAAGAATGACAAGGTTGAAAACTCTCAGATCACTTCTGTGGCATTTGCAGTTTATCCCGAGTATATCTTTATGGCGCTTGGATAGAGAACTTGGCTTCTTTGTTGCTTGGTGTAAATGTTGTCTTTGACAGCTTGCATTTGACAGGCCATCACCTGCATGTTCTCCCTTAACATATGCACACTTATGCCTTCTTTTTGAAATATTAAAGAAGATGGGTAATGAGATCGATCCCTTCGAACACTTGGTAGAAAACAGTGCATATTTCAGATATCTACAATGTTTATAGTAACAAGAGGAAGCTCCTTGTTTGAATATTCCATTACCATTGAAGATTGAGCAAAGGGTTGGACATACTCGCAAACATTAAACATGGAAAACACCATTCTGTCTCCATCTGACGTGCTCTGCAATCAACCCCATAAAAATTCTAGGTGTGTTGATGCTTTGATTCATGCAATTGGTGGTGGATACCTTATATCTTGGCGTAATAGATTTCAAACTCTGCAAATAAATCCACTCCCTGCAATCAATTTGATATTGGAATTGATATGTTGGCACCTGTAACATTTCTCGAGCACATGGCGTTGGAGCTTCGTCCTCGTGGCATCTGCGCATGCATTTGTCAAATTGCTACATAATACATTTGCAAAATATGACAACTGACACTGACATTCACCCAAGCTAGCCTCATCCTTAAATCACCAGCACAATACACCTGGCATTGCATTCTGCATTTTTATTTTTATTTTTATTTGGTTCAGGCCTTTATCCCACATGAATAGGGATATTGAGATTAGTGGTCTTTATAACCATCATTGTATACATAGCTTATCGATGAGGTGTGGTGAGAGGTAAGGTACTCAGCACTAAGTGTTGGGATTTGAGTGTTTATTCGTGACTTGACTTGGAATGAAAATATAGCTTAACTCATAGCTTTGGCTTGGTGTGTCGACATCACTTGTGGCTTAGGTTGGTCTCCCAAAATTTTTGTAAAAAGCCATAAAACCAAATAGGTTTAATTTAGCTTTAAAAAAAATTCTAAGTATATGGCATGCAGATTTACGTTTTAGAATTAGGGTAGATGTAGATCACATGTGTGTACACACCACTTATTTTTTGGAAAGATTTACAAAAATAGAATATATGTTTTTAATTGAAAATCTTAAAAGATCAAAGGACTTAGAAATTTGATCTAAAAGATAGCTTATTGTTTAATCTTTTTGGAATGTAGGGTGACAAAGCAATCTTTGGCAACGAGATCTATGGGAGCTTATCAAAATTGATTGGGAAAACGAGGTCTAGATATTTGTCAAAGTTGATAAATGAGTGTGTTTAAGTAAAAGTAGAGAAAACACTATAAAAAATACCCGTGTATTTTTTATCGCTAACATTTGGCTCAAATTGGGATGGAGACCTCCCTATGATGTTTCCAGGAACCTAGTAGTTCTAGTCACCTTTAGCATTGGGCATGCAGTCATATGGCCTTTTAATTAATAATGTGAAAACCTGTGGCCAACCTGTAACCTGCTTGTAGCCTGCTTGTTTATTCATGAAATCAATCAACTGGAAATGATCTAGGTGCTCGTATGAAGGGCTTATTCAGCTACCTACTCCTACACTAACCAAATATGAAACTTGGTCATGTAAACACAGACTTCCATAACAACCATTAGAGAAACCTCAAAACTGAGATGACCTAATCTCTATCACTTCTTAATAGAAAGTAACTGAAAGACATCAACAATGACAAATAAAATTTCAGAGAGGCAAACTCACTGGTGAATGATGACGAGTAAACAAAATCTGGAATTTTCAGAGGATCTGAAATATACAGCTCCATCAAAGATGCTACTGGGTCTTTGAATCCAAGTTCAAAAACATCCTGACTCACATAAAATAACTTCCCTTGCATGAATTATTCTTTTCTTGCAAGTATATATCCTCCTTGATTGTCTTTCTGTTGTCCTGATTGAGAACTGAAAAGTTGTTGTTGGCTGCCTTTATTGATATGAATATTGAATGTGGATTGTTCTCCCTCTGTCAGAAAATCATGCATGATCAAATGCCGATCTAAACTTCTCTGCTCCCCTTGGCTATATCTCCATGATTCAAATTCATCTCTATGATGTGTTGGCCCCTTATAATTGATAATTTTAAGGAGATAAGAAGATAAATGTTCTTCATCTTCTACATCACTGTCTTGATAATGATCAAATGAAAAATGTTTTTTAAAAGATGTATCATGAAGAAATTGTTGACTACTCTCTCCAATAATTACCTCTTGGGCAAATATGTCAAAACTAGAAAGATCTTCATTGGAGTTTTGAAAAACAGTCTCACAACTGTCATCAATCATGACATGCATAAATTTCTGATCAACTCTTTGATGAAGAGTAGAACTAGATGAGATTTCATTAGTCAAAAAACCCTCATAAACTTTAAAATATTCCTCCTCATCACTATATTCATCAAATATGGGGATATTTGGATCAAATCCTAATGACATAGATGAAGATGCTTGCATATAATTATCAACAATATGATCTTGAAACATATTTAAAAAAATATCACCTTCTTCCTCATCATTATCAACGTTTCCATTGAAATTTGAAACAAAAGATATATAAGGGGAAAGAGAGTCCTCCTGATGTTCTAGCTGGAGATTAGATGGTTCCCGAAAATCTTGTTTCTCATGGAAACTGCAGCTTTCCTTGGTATACAAATCTGGAAGCTGGGGACTGTCCTTAATACTTGTTGCAGATCTGAAACTGTCACTTGTTGATCTGTCAATTCCTCCTGCTGATGAATACATTTTCTCTTTGTCCTAAAAACATTCAAAAGAGACATGTTGATCTTCATAAATATCTAAAGAAATAAATACATCTCATATGATATCATATGTTTCTATTGCATTACTATCATTCAATACCTTTTGATCTTCATGGTAAATGTCTTCTTCTATATTAAAAGATTTATCACTAATCTAATTTTGGTGAGAAGAAAAATATTTATGATATGAAGAAAACTCTTCACAACATCCTTCAAAAAGATGTTCAACTGGAAAGTACTCTTTACAAAAGGAATTAAAAGTCGCATGAAAACTAGCCAAAGAGATAACACTTGCATCTGGAAGAGACCGAGACCAGTCAAGAGCAATCCCCTCTAATGAATACTTGGAAAGTTTAATTTGAAAATCCTCATGTATGATCTGGAGATGATGAATAAACTCATGAAAATCCAACAAATGTTCAGCTGGAATTTCCCATTATTCTCCTCGAAATCTGGGAAGGTTGCATTCCCATTCATCTCTACTAGGTACTGGATGAGGGTAACCATAAATACTTGAGAAATTGCAAAATGCATACCTCTTGTTCATTTCATACCAATGGAGTCACCAACAGATTTCAGAGCAATGGAGTCGCCAGATAGATGATTACAACCGAAAATATGTCCATAGTTTGTCTATCATCAAAGATGGATCTTTTTGTCTCCCAAGGAAGCTGAGATTCAATCTCCTCTACCAGGTAATGACACCAATTTGTTATCATTCCAGGAGTCCTTCTAGGTTGTAGCTCAAAGAAGCCTGGTAAATTAACTAATATCTCAATGATTCACTCAAATGGATCAAGTCAGATGACTAAATCAAACCTCACTCACTCAAGACATGCATAAACACACTTAGATTGACAAGGATTTCAACTACTATTGTTCAGAGAGTTTGTAAATAAGGGGATGTGTGGAGAATCCTTACTATACTAGCAGAATCATATGTAACACCCCTGCTAGCTAAGGACATCTACTCAGTCAACCGGTGAATTTTTTTTTTTGTTAAAGTGTGTGCGCGTGTGCAAAAGAAACAACCCCCTCGACTCTATGTCAACCTCGAACCAACGATACGCAAGTAAGACGAACACAATCAAGATGACCCGACATATCATAGCGACGACAAGAAGAAAACGCCCCCGAACAAGAGGCAGACAACTAATGGCTATAGGCAGAGACAGACACCAGGGGTTAGGCACAGTACTGTCACAGAATGAAAGAATCCGTTAGTAGAGTCGCAGTAGTGGAACTGTGCCTTTAAACAGCTTGAGACTACTGATACGGCTCAGAATGTGTCGCAAGAGTGGAACCGTGCCTTTAAACAGCCCGAGACTCTTGATACGGCACCGGATTCCTTCCACCGGATTACACACAGACATACATACTAAGCTGCAAGAGGAGTCTATACTCCGCCCAACACGATAGAGTACACAATACAAACCACCAAGTACTTACAGGACCAGGGACAACAATAAGCACGACGCATTGCATTATTCTAATAATGGCCATAGAGAGCAACGACATCCACACCCTAAAGGCAAACCCTCGATGTTACATTCTCCTCATTAACTTGCTCTTCCTACCCGTTTATTACCAGACATTCTAATAACCTAACCATCATAGTAATGCAAATTAGACATGTCATCAACACTTCAATTTAAACGAATATTATCCTTGCAATTTAAACTCCATCATGAACGTTCAAGTAAGAAATTATTGACATTGCAAAATGGCCTTATTATTAACATGCTAATTAAATCAATTATTAATCTTGCAACTTAACTAGTGTTGCCATGGCAACTAAGCAAATATTACTATTGCAGTGA